>PVKP010002248.1:0-127034 GCA_004027715.1 Plecturocebus donacophilus
TCTCTCCCTCCTTCTCTTTCAAAAAAAAAAAAAAAGAAAATTAACCTTGTTAGAAACCCTATCCCCTGCACTCTGCTTTGAAATACATGACTGTCATTAGAAGAGGAGCAAATGGAGAGCCAAAGTAGGGAGGAATTGAGCATCTAATGTGTAACGGTAAGTGTGTCAAAGCTTTCTCACAAACACTAAGGGAATTAATACAGAATTGGGTTCAAATCCTGACTCCACCACCTGTTAACTTTGTTGTGTTGGGAGAACTATCTGACCTTTAAAAAAACTGTCTGACCTTTAAAGTTTCTTCACTGATGAAAAAGAAAAAACAACTTCTACCTTACAAGCCAGTTGTGAGAATCAAGGGAGATGATGTAGACAAAAGCATTTTTGGAGGTGTCAAACACTCTAAGAGCTTCAGGTCTCAACATTATTTTTCTTCTCTTATATATTCTGCTTCTTTGGCTTCTGGGGAACAGTTTAAAGCAGGTGTTTGCCTATCTGGTTCTGGCTGGCAGATGGGTTTTTCTCTTGGGCTAGCTCATACTCATGTACAGAAGCATTTCTACTTCTTTTGTATTTGATATATAAAGTGAATTAAAAATCCTTGAAAACACCATGTTTTTCTATCCTGCCCCTCTCCAATAGGACTGACACCTTAGTCACAGAACAGAACAAAGAAATACATCATTTGGCTTTAGCAAACAGTAGGAAGGGAAAATGCAGGGGCCCAGAGGCCACAGCCCTCCACATTGGTTGTGTAGAAAGGCAGTGAGTTTGTGTGGAAAGATTCCAGGTGTTGGCATCCTACAGATTAGAGCCTGAGTCCCTGACATCCCTATTCATTTGCTGGATGTGTGACCTGGGGCCAGTCAGTTAACTTCTCAGAGTCACAAATTCCTCATCTTCAAAATGGAGTTAATAATCTTATCCTGTAGGGTTAGTGTGAAAACCAGAGATGATGTATGCAAGACTTCATAGATAAACAACCAACATTTCATTGCCATTTTTACACATGTAAGTCTATATGTGGTAGTATCTCTTTGACTTCTTACGTGGCCAAGATGACTTAGGTGTCATGTTTCCTGGAGGCTGAAACCTGGGTTTATCTCCCATCATTTGTCCTTTACAACTTTGTGATGGTAACATGGTTATCATCCCAGAGAGAATGAGGAGGAAAACCAGGGATCTCTTGAACAAATTTGCTTTTGGTTTAACTAGATATTTAGTACTTGAGTTCTTTTATAGAGGTTTAATTATGCACAGAGGGCTTTAGGAGGTTGGGAGTCTTACTGTTTTCACAGAAAATGCAGAGTTCTTTGTAGTGTCTCAGTTTTAAGAACTAATGTTTCAACCAGCCCAGTGCAGGATGGCCATGCAACATCTGGATGAATGGTCTCCTTGTTCCTGTAGAATGGGGCTCAGTCTGCATTCTCTATGTTCAGACCCTCTGATTCTCTCCCCACCCTTCTCTCACTGAATCTTTGGGACAGATGTTGTTGCAGAATAAATCAGAAGGCAGGAAAGATGCCATTTCCATTTCTTCCATCCTCATTTACCATCCTTGCAAATCTTCCAGTTCTACTAAAAATGAATAGCACTTTGACTATAGAGCTCTTTGGAAGAGCTCAAATCCTACTGAACCCAGATCTTCACTGTCTGACATGGATGTGGTGAGCTTAGCATTTTCAGAATAAGGAATTTTCTGATACAAGGATCTGCTTCTGTATCTAGTCTTTGGGTGGTGGTGGTTTATGAAATGTAGGAGCAGAGATGTGACCTCTAATTATATATTTGCTTGCTTGTCTTTCAGCCTTCTGGGTCTCGCCACTTGGAAGTAAGTGAATCAGCATTAGTGAAACTAACAGTTTGATGAGTTTACTTTTTTCTTTTAGGAAACATAAAAACAGTGGCTCACAGCCATTGTGGTCATTGGGTCACAGAGTTTTCACTAAGGGGAATGTGAGTGCCTACTTCATAATGTTGCTATGAGGATTAAAGGAGTCAATACGTGGAAAGTGCTCAGAAAAGTGCCTGACACAGGGTGAGTGCTGCATGATATTATCCCACCCATTCCTGGGTGGGGCCTGCCATTGACCCCAGTGCAGCTTTCTTCCCCAAGTACTATCCGTTCTACTTCACAATACATCCAGAAAGAAGCCAGTCACAAAAGACCATCTTTTATGTAATTCTATTACATGAAATGTCTAGGATAGGCAAATCTATAGAAATGGAAGGTAGATTAGTGGTTGTCAAGGGCTGAGAAGAGTTGGAGAGGTTGGGGAGTGACAATAGAGGGAATGGGGTTCCTTTCACGGCAATGAAGCTCTAAAATTGACAGTGGTGATGGCGCACAACTCTTGTGCATATACTAAAAACCACTGAATTGTATACTTCAAATGGGTAAATTTTATGGTATGTGAATTGTATCTCAATAAAGCTGTTAGAAACATATCCAGAATTCTGCCGCTACTCCACATCACTGTGATGTCAGTCCCAGCATCTAGTCTGTCTTCTGGGCCACTAAAATGGCCTTGTAACTGGTCTTCTCAATTTCACAGTTGCCTCATACCGTCTCTTTTCCATAGAGCACTGCAGTGATCTTCTAATGGAAAGCAGAATAGTTCATGTGCCTTCCTAGACTGCTCCACTGCCTTCCCATCGTACTCTACAGTTAAAGGTGAACACTGGCCGCGGCCTTAGGGTCCTGCATAATCTGGTCCCCTTGACTTCTCCGCGACTTCTCCCTCAACCAACATTCTCCCTCTTGCTACTTTGCTTTGGCCACAGTGACTTTTTAATTCTTCCAATATGTCAGTCTTATTCCCGCCTGCCTCAGTATCTTAATATTTGCCATTCACTCTGCTGAGAATTCGACCCCCACATCTTCTCATCGCTCATTCCTTTATATCATCTAGAATTCAACTCAAATACCACTACATCAGAGAGGCTTTTCTTGCTCAACCCTATTTGTATATTCATTTTTAATTGACATATTGTAACTGACCATATTTATGGAGTACAATTTGATATTTTCATATAGATATATGTTGTATAATCATTAAATTAGGGTATTTAGTGTATCCAACACCTCATGTATTTATCATTTCTTTGTGGTGAGAACATTCAAAAGCCTCTCTTCTAGCTACTTTGTAATATACAATACCTAACTGTTAACCATTCCATTATCACCTTACTGTGCAGTAAACACCAGACATTCCACCTACCTAATTGTCAAAATTAAAAAGAGAACTACTATATGACACAGCAACCCTACTACTGGGTACATATCCAAAGGAAATTAAATCATTATGTTGAAGAGATATATGCATCCTCATGTTTACTGTGGCAGTATTCACGATAGCTAAGATGTGGAATCAACTTAAGTGTCTATCAACAGATGAATAAGGAAAATGTATAAGCCAAGCAAAAAAAGACAAATATGGCGAGACCTCACTTATATGTGGAATTTTATAAAAAGTTGATATCATAGAAGCAGAAAATACAGTGGTTACCAAAGACAGAGGGGGTGAGGATTGTGAGAGATTGGTCAGTGGGTACCAACTGTATTTAAGATAGTCCCTTCCCTGTCAATTTCTAGCTACTTATCCATTTTATTTTCTTCATAGCATTTATCACTATTTGAGTTTGTATTTTACCTATTTATTTGCTTATTGGAAGTCTTCTCAACAAGCATATAAGTTCTATGAGAATAGGGATTTTTGTCTTGTTTGCTGTTACATTCCTAGCACCTAGAACAGTGCCCCACACTCAGTGTTTGTTGAATGAATGAATGGATGAATGAAACCACCATATTGATTGTGAATACAAAACAGGAACATGCAAGTGCTTATTCTTCTATGTATAACTCCTGTTCTATATCCTCACTTGGGGTATCTTATATATTTTAAAGCTTATGATAAAATTCCTGTAAATAAGTTCTTTGGGGGTTCCTTTTCAATACCATTCAGCATATTCTATTTAGAAAGCAACTTGATGCTTAGACTGATAAATGCTGTCAATGTTTGCATGAAAGTCCATGAAAACATCCAAATGATATCAGGGCCGATGCTTAGTCAACCATGGCTGCTCTGAAAGTCAGCAGTGGCCACTTTGGTGGCATAAGACTGCAGTCTGGCTTTAATAGTACGTTTGTTTATTCTTAGGTTACTTACAGTGTGGACTTTCTCGGGCCCCTGTTCTCAGAAGAATCCTTGCAATGGGCACATTGTTGGTCATGATGGCAATATCCAGGGGTGTCAAGCCCTCGCTGTTAGGTGTGTTGAGGTCTAGTTCTTCTGGTGTGTACTGATATAGGAGGATCTGCACAGCATCCAAGTCCTGCTGTTCGACTGCCTCAAACAGGGCTTCATTGCCCTGGAAATTCTAGGAGAGTAGCAAAAGTAGATTAGCACAATTTCTTAAACCAGTGGGTCTTTGTAGCTTAGCTAGTTTGAAGTTTAGAGACTGTTTCAGGGACTGCATGTCCACTTATAAGTGGTATAACTACAATTTATCCCAAGGTTTCCAAAGTAAACACTCTGTTGGACTTCCCCTCCCTCATTTCTAATGGACATTGAATAGATGCACTGAGACAATACAGGGTAGCCTGGGTAGGCTGTAGGTAAGAACAAAACTCAGCTTTTCTCAAACCAGTCTTCTGAAAAATACTCTAATAGTTCATTTGGCTGGGTATGGTGGCTCATGCTTGTAATCCCAGAACTTTGAGAGGCCGATGTGGGCAGATCACTTGAGTTGAGGAGTTCAAAACCAGCCTAGCCAACATAGCGAAATCCCGTCTCTACTAAAAATACAAAAATTAGCTGAGTGTGGTGGTGGGTGCCTGTAATCCCAGGTACTCTGGAGGCTGAGGCAGGAGAATCACTTGAACCCAGGAGGTGGAGGTTACAGTCAGCTGAGATCACGCCATTGAACTCTAGCCTGGGCAACAGAGGGAGACTCCATCTCAAAAAAAAGGAAAGTCATTAATAGATGTTCTATGAAGAAAATAGCATGTGGTCAAATCAATGTGATAAACATTAGATTAAACTGTTACTCCATTATTTCTCTGTAGGCTTCCTCAGTGTCTTTAATAATTTTAACAGGTATTTTGTTGCATTTGCTTTGACTACTCCTGGAATAGTATTCTACAGAACACAGTTTGAGAAATGCTGGCATAGATAATGTTAGCATGGGTAGTATTAGCTATGTCTAGCTTGGACTTGAGCGTGTACGTTCTCTGTTTTTCTCCAACGCATCACCTCCCTCTTCATCCCCAGGCTTCTACATTGTCATCCCTCGTCTGGATCATGGCAATGACCTGTCTGCTGCTAGTCTTGGTCTCCCCTAGCTCTTGCTCTATGCTAACACAAGAATAATCTCCCTAAAATATATATGTTACATGTGACTTCCTTCTTTCCAAATATCTACTAGCTCCATGCTGCCTGCAGGCTGATAGATTCTGAGCGCTGAGGTGAGGAGTTCAAGTAGTAGTGTTCAGGGAGGGTTTTAGTGGCTGGATGGCAAATTGATTTTGTACCTCATGGAACTAGAGTTGAATATTTATAGAATACAGTTCACTTGTAGAAAAAAATGCCTTAAGAAAATATGGTTCCTTTGAAAAGTTCTTTCAGAGGATTAGTAGTAAACAAAGGAGAAGAGCTCCGGAATTCTTTTAGGCAAATATTTCTTAACACATGGGAGAAGACCAACACATGCATTATTTACACATGTATCTGGTATCTTTGCCAAGAGTTGCTTAGTCTTTAAAAGAGTTGAAATACCGTTGGTTTTGACCTGCATAGGGGGTCACCTGATTAACATACAGAAGATCTCCAGTGACCAAATGTTCAGGTGGTCAGGTTTTATTTTTAGTCTCATTAGAAATCAATTCTTCCTACCAAAGGCTGCAAGTCAGCTTTAGCTGAGTACATAACACAAAATTGAAATTTGAGGAAAATACAAAGCTATTATGCAAATGGTTGTTTTGACAATGGGGATCCAGGGAATAAAGCTATTTTGGTATGCAGTTTTCTTTGCTGCAAGACAATCTGCCAAATAGTAAAGTGTTTTATCCACAATATGCTAAACTGAAGAGCCTCTGATGCTTAGGCCACAATTTACCCACAGCCAAGTCCTCCCAAAAGATGAGGTTGAAATGAGAAAACATATTAGAAAACAAATGAGTTCAAAGTTAAAATGTTACCCTGTCCACAGCTGTGTGTTTGTTTTTGACTCCTAGTATTCCTAATTTCTCATGTGCCATATTTACTCTCACTCTTAAGTCATTTCCTCCTCCAAGCTTTTGTTGGCAAACTTTGGCATGCTTCTATCTGGAAAGGCTAGGACTCATTTCTGTTTTAAGAGCAAACAAATGGTGCCATTACTCCCTGCAAAAATACCCTTGCTGAACATGTTAATATTATGCTCTCAGCTTTTACTGAGGGCCATTCTAAGAAACTATTATATGAGAATGTCTGTAACATCATCAGTTCCACTCTTTATGCCATTCTCTATTACATAACTCACTATGACATCTACAAGGTCCAGAGGACTGAGCAACAGGCGAATATTCATTTCGGAGACATTTTTAGTTATCAGCAGATGGGATGCTATAACCAGTTGTGTTTCTTTTTCTGCTTTGACTTCCTGGTAACTCAGAGATGAATGTAATAATAATTTTCAGGTACAGGTACTATATTTGCATGGGTTTTTTCATATATCTATTTTTATTCTTATATCCAATATTTTCTTTTTCTAGTTTTTTTTTTTTTACATTTTTTCCTTTACTTTCCTTCCTTCTTCTCTTTCTTTTGTCTATTATATAACACATGTGCATTTTTTAGATTCTATTTTGAATGCCTTTGGAAAGAATGTGTGGTATACATTTGAAATAAGTAGTAATATTAATATTATTATTTGAATGAACACTGGAATTCTCAGAAAGCCCATTTAACCTGAGACTTCATCTTTGTCAAGCTGCTATTTTTTGAAGTTCTTTTTTTTGTGTGTGTGTAGTAGGGAAATAAAAATTAAGGGAAAAGAAAAAGGAACAAGAAGAAAGTGAAACAGCTCACAATCATTCAGGTATTGTCTAACAACACAAATATGTACAGTTACTGCCTTACCTGACTCTATTCTAGCATTTATAAAATTACAAGCATCCACTTCTGAAGTAAACGTGAATCATCTCAGAATATCCTTAAACCCAAACATAACTGAACAAATCAAACTGACACAAGAATAAAAACAGTTTTGTTACCACCGAGGTCTTCCTGAGACTTAGCCGATCAGTTCTTGTCCTAAAATAGGCCTCATCAAAGGAGGAGTGGCTCCCCTTCAGTTTCTCGGAGAGGTTCCTGTACAGGCGTTTGGCTGCGTTGGGAGATGAGGGAGCACTATGCTTTTTTGACTGACAGAGATGTAAACTTTGCATTTGTTGGGTCATTTTCACACAGCAGTTCCTAAGAAGAGGAAAGTCTGATGTTATATCTTATACACCACAAAATTATAAGTTGACACATAATTTTATAATCTCTAGTCAGTATCTGGAATTTGAATACAATGTGATCGCTAGTAGGGACCTTAGAAATTATCTGACCCAACTTTTTCTGTTTTATTTATTTTTATTATTATTTTTTGAGGTGCAGTCTCGCTCTGTTACCCAGGCTTGAGTGCAGTGGCACAGTCTTGGCTCACTACAGCCTCCACCTCCTGGATTGAAGCAATTCTCCTGTCTCAGTCTCCCGAGTAGCTGGGCCTACAGGTGCTTCCACCACATCCAGCAAATTTTTGTATTTTCAGTAGAGACAGGGTTTCACCATATTAGTCAGGCTGGTCTCGAACTCCTGACCTCAGGGGATCCACCCGCCTCAGCCTCCCAAAGTGCTGGGATTACAGGTGTGAGCCACCACGCCTGGTCTTTTACGTTTTAAATGAGAAAGCTGAAACCCAGGGCAAGGAAGTAGCTTATACATGGCCACAGAGCTGATTGGTGGCAAGAATAAAATGACAACTTCCATTTACTCTATAAACATATTCATTTACATATAGACATACATATGATTGAACCTCTCTCTACTCAAGTCTTTACATCTCTATCCCAAGTGAGGAAGTGTCTCTCTGTAATCTAGGGTGTCTGTTAAGTTCCTTGTGGGTATATATAATTGAGACTTTTTAACTTACATCCCCCTAGATGCTAGCCTCTGTTGGGTATATAAGAAAGTGTAGCTCTGTCTCAGATAGACAGACACAAATTAACTTCTGCATAGCCCCCTTCTCTCGAGGTAGCAGTTAAGTTGCATCTGTCCATCCGAGGCTTGGCGAACTATCCCAGTACCCAGAAGCTTGGGGAATTTATACCTATAAGCCCATCCCTGATCACTCCAGATACCCTGGATGGGGTCCATCAGGGCACTCACTACTGGCATTCTTCAGTTAGCACTTGACTGGTGTTTCAGAAATCTCTAATGAGGTCCCCACCAATGTCACACCTGAAGTCAGTTTCCAGATCAGCCAGGCCATTCAAAAGCCATCCACAATTACTTTGGATTTTGCTCTTGAAATTTTGATGCTATCAAGGCTGTGGCTGCCTAGCATGTACATGTGTATTGGATGAACAAAGGAATGAGTGAAATAACTAGCCAAGGTAATTACCTTGTGCAAACTGTCTCCTTGGTACAGCCTCTGATGCACTGGGCCCAGGGCTCTCTGGAGAACGCCACTGTCTTCTCATCACTTCCCCTCAAATATTTTAAACTTAATTTTTAAAATTGGTACATAATAAGTATATACATTTTGGGGTATTTGTGATAATTTAGTACATTTATATAATTTATAAATATCAAATCAGTGTAGTTGGGATCCCCATCATGTTAAATATATAGGAGTCTAGTATATAGGAAGACTCATAACAACTAATATTTTTGTTGTAGTAGGCATAATAGATAATTTAGAATAAATAAGTGCACACATGAAAGTCTATTATATTTAATATGCTAGAGCACTACCCAAAAAGTTAATTTCATCCTCATGGCTTTGAACTGGGTTCCATGTCTGCTAGCACAAACTAACACTGATTCACTTTCACTTCAAGAAATGGAGATTCATCTTCATTACGTTGTTAAATGTCCTCAGGCATTTTTGTGTGTGTGTGATTTCCAGCTTTTAAGTTTATGGATACACGTACAGGATGTGTAGGTTTGTATAGGTAAATGTGTGCTATGGTGGTTAGCGGCACAGATTATCCCTTTAACTGGTTATTAAGTCCAGCATCCATAGCTATTCTTCCTGATGCTCTCCCTCCTCCCAGCCCACACCCTCTGACAGGACCCTGTGCGTTTTGTTCCTCACCATGTGTCCACGTGTTCTCAGCATTCAAATCCCACTTATAAGTGAGGCCATCTAATATTTTGTTTTATGTTCCTGTATTAGTTTGCTGAGGATAATGGCTTCCAGCTCCAACCATGTCCCTGCAAAGGATATGATTTCATTTCCTTTTATGGCTACATATATTCCATGGTGTATATATACCATATGTTCTTTATCCAGTCTATCACTGATGGTCATTTAGGTTGATTCTGTGTCTTTGCTATTGTGAATAGTGAGTGCTGCAGTGAACATGTGTGCATGTATCTTTAGAATAGAATTGTTTATATTCCTCCGGGTGTATACCCAGTATTGAGATTGTTGGGTCAAGTGGTATTCCTCCCTATATGTATCTGAGGAATCACCACACTGTCTTCCACAACCATTGAACTAATTAACACTCCCACCAACAGTGTAAAAGTGTTTTGTTTTCTCCACAGCCTCACTAGTATCTGTTGTTTTTTGACCTTTTAATAATAGCCATTCAGACTGGTGTGAGATGGTATCTCACTGCAGATTTGATTTTCGTTTTTTCTAATGATCAGTGATGTTGAGCTTTTTAAAATACGTTTATTGGCCCCATGTATATTTTCTTTTGAGAAGTGTTTGTTCATGTCCTTTGCCCACTTTTTAATGGGGTTGTTGTTTTTTCTTGTAAATTTGTTTACATTTCTTGTAGATGCTGGATGTTAGACCTTTGTCAGATGTATAGATTGCAAACATTTTCTCCCATTCTGTAGGTTGTCTGTTCACTCTGATCATAGTTTTTTTCTTTCTTTCTTTCTTTCTTTCTTTCTTTTTTTTTTTTTTTGCTGAGGTACCTTTTAAGTTTTGTCTGCAACTTCCTTCAAGACAAAAACACTTCCTAGATCCTTTTAAGGTGGTCCCACTTAGTCAGTCTTAGTGATGTCCATGAGGCCCTACCCAGTTTTAGCTTAAAGGACATATTTACAATTGGGAGGATGATGCAAAGCATTGTCTGTAATGTATATGTCTGTGTGAGTATGTTTTTAATAAATCTCTAATAACCTTCTCAAAAGTAGAATTGGAAAGGGTAGGTGATTTGGCATCTTTTTTCTTCCATCTACAAATCCTTTACTTTTGATTCAATAGCAAATACACGGTTTTCTCTAACTTAGTTTTTCCATTCCCACAAAAATTCCAGATTCATATGAAAGCTGGCTCACATGGCGATTGCCTGCACCTCTTTCTTTCTGCCTTCTGTCTCTAGCGTTTTCCTTCAGCATTAATGCCCCAGTTCAAGCCATCTGTCTTCTCTGCATCATTATTATTCCCAAAATAACTCCACATTCTTTTGTATCTCCCACAGTGCCCAGAAGTCCAGTAAATAAATTCTTGTCTATTGATCAAATTCCAGCTACTTGCCTTCTAACTGATGACACCTACCCACATGGCCCCTTTTGTCTTTGCTCATCTCCCATTTGTTCCCTTCAGTCAACATAGGTTGACTTTCTCTGTCTCTCTGACTTCCTTCTCATCCTCCCCCAGCTGTCCCTTCCTTCCAGGCTATTCTGTAGCTGTTTTCACACTTCTAGCTTTCTTCTATCGTTATGTTTTCTTTTTCTCCTCTATATTTAAATTTTTTTTAGCTAACAGGGTGAGAAAGAAAACTTTCTGTTATTTGTTATTATAAATATGCATGCCCCTCCCAACTAATTGTGCTCTTAAGTTTTTACTCTCATGGAAAGAGACAAGCATCTGAAAATCAGTGTAGCTTTAGTTTTGGAATTTGGCAGACCCAGTTGGAATCCTGATATTGTTACCTACAACCTACATGACTTTGGGAATCTTATTTAAATTCTATGAGTTTATTTCATCATTTATCGAAAGACATTTATCAAAACTCTTTTTTCTAGAGTTGTGAAGATTAATCAACAAGTGAAAGGTACCTATATGCACTCAATAAATAGTAGCAATTATTACCCTAAGTCTTTTTCTCAAACTAAGAGACACCAAAGTATATAATAACAATTTTTTTTTTTTGAGACGGAGTCTCACTCTGTTGCCCAGGCTGGAGTGCAATGTTGTGATCTCGGCTCACTGCAATCTCTGCCTTCTGGTTTTAAGCGATTCTCCTGCCTCAGCCTCCTGTATAGCTGGGACTACAGGTGTGTGCCAACACATCCACCTAAGGTTTTGTATTTTTAGTAGAGATTGGGTTTCACCGTGTTAGCCAGGTTGGTCTCAATCTCCTGACCGCATGATCTGCCCTCCTCGGCCTCCCAAAGTGCTGGGATTACAGGTGTGAACCACTGTGCCTGGCCTATAATAACAATTTAAATAGTTTTATGGCTTGTCTTAAATAATGTCTTGAAATTAATTTTATGTACTCAAGTAGAGTCTTCAGCATGTTTGTTTATAGTAACCTATAATAAAACAGAAATAGGAAGTAGAAACTTCAGACTACTAGAAGTAAGGGTGGAATAAAGATTAAAAATAATTTAAAAATTAAAAAATAAGAAAACATAATAAATAGAAAATGTAAAATGAAGTCATAAAGTTCATGTCCTAATATTGCCTTTTCACAAATGGTAAAATAAACTCAGGGAATTTAAATAAGGTGCCCAAAGTCGCACTGATTGTAGGTAACAATATCAGGATTTCATTTGGGCCTGCCAAATTCCAGAACCAAAACAATAGGTTGACTATATCTGTACATACAATATATGCAAAAGTTGACTTTTCCTAATAAAATACAAAGACTCTCCAACTGAAATTCCTAAAAAGTGATTTACAAATGGTACACCTAAATAAACATTTCACATAAAGATTAAAAATAAAAAAAAAAGTATGTCAATGGGAATGGCAGAGAAAGGACCTCCAAAAGTCCTTTTCTCCAAAAAAGCAGTGAGAATTCTTGCAAAAATGGCAAAAATTAACTTTTTCAGGATCTGGGAAATTAACCAAAGACATACAGCAGTCCAGGGTGTCTTTAAAGAAAAGTGGTTGAATTTACTAAGAACAGCAAGCTTTGTGACATTTTAACTTTCTCTATTTCCATCTTCTCCAGCTCTGTGGCAGTCTTAGAAACCAACGGTTTACATTCATGGCTTGCCCCATCAAGCTACCATTGACTTTCTTCACAGAATTAGAAAAAACTACTTTAAATTTCATATGGAACCAAAAAAGAGCCCATATAGCCAAGACAATCCTAAGCAAAAATAACGTAGCTCAAGACATCATGCTACCTGACTTCAAACTATTTTACAAGGCTACAGTAACCAAAACAGCCTGGTACTGGTACCAAAACAGATATATAGACCAATGAAACAGAACAGAAACCTCAGAAATAATACCACACACCTACAACCATCTAATCTTCAACAAACCTGACAAAAACAAGCAATGTGGAAATAATTCCCTATTTAATACATAGTGTTGGAAAAACTGGCTAGCCATATGCAGAAAACAGAAAATGGACCCCTTCCTTACATCTTATACAAAAATGAACTCAAGATGGATTAAAGACTTAAATGTAAAACCCAAAACCATAAAAACCCTAGAAGAAAACCCAGGCAGTACCATTCAGGACATAGGCATGGGCAAAGACTTCATGACTAAAACACCAAAAGCAATTGCATCAAAAGCCAAAACTGACAAATGGGAGCTAATCAAACTAATGAGCCTCTGCACAACAAAAGAAACTATCATTAGAGTGAACAGGCAACCTACAGAATGGGAGAAAATTTTCACAATCTACCCATCTGACAAAGGTCTAATGTCCAGAATCTACAAGGGACTTAAACAAATTTGCAAGAAAAAAAACAATCCCATCAGAAATCGGTGAAGCATATGAACAGACACGTCTCAAAAGAAGACATTTATGTGGCAACAAACATATGAAAAAAAGCTCATCATCACTGGTCATTAGAAAAATGCAAATCAAAACCACCATGAGATACCATCTCACACCATTTAGGATAGTGATTATTAAAAAGTCCCAAAACAACAGATGCTGGAGAGGATGTGGAGAAATAGAAACAGTTTCACACTGTTGGTGGGAGTGTAAATTAGTTCAATCATTATGGAAGAAGTATGGCAATTCCTCAAGGATCTAGAACCAGAAATACTATTTGACCCAGCAATCCCATTACTGGGTATATACCCAAAGAATTATAAATAATTCTATAATAAAGACACATGTACAGGTATGTTTATTGCAGTACTATTTACAATAGCAAAGACTTCGAACCAACCCAAATGCCCAACAATGATAGGCTGGATAAAGAAAATATGGCACATATATACCATGGAATACTATGCAGCCATTAAAAAGGATGAGTTCGTGTCCTTTGCAGGGACATGGATTAAGCTGGAACCCATCATTCTCAGCAAATTAACACAGGAACAGAAAACCAAAAACCGCATGTTCTCACTCGTAAGTGGGGTTGAACAATGAGAACACATGGACACAGGGAGGGAGGCATCACATGCTGGGGTCTGTCAAGGGATGAGGGCCAAGGGGAGGGAAGGCATTAAGACAAATACTGAATGCATTCAGGGCTTAAAACCTAGATGACAGGTTGATAGGTGCAGCAAACCACCATGGCACATGTATACCTATGTAACAAACCTGCATGTTCTGCACATGTATCCCAGAACTTGAAGTAAAACTAAAAAACAAACAAACAACAACAATAACAACAACAACAAAACAGTAGCTTGTCAGCCACCGAAAGGGGGCATTATAGGATTGTAGCTCCTTTTAAACACCACTTCCAGAAAACTGTCATTATTTGACTGGTATGAAGGCTCCCTGGAAAACCCTACTCAGAAGGCTAATCTTTATTTGCTCTGACTTAGAGCTCACCAAGGGCTAATAGCCTTTTCTTCTGGGTTTCTTTTTTTCAAAAACAAATATTAGCAATTGTTCAACAATAGTTTAACTATGTTAGATGGGGAATTAGATGTCCATAGAGCTTGAAAAGCTGTCATTTTCCTGAGAATCTAACAAACTACAGGGCTGAGAGCATGCTTAGAAGACCTGAGAAGATCCTAAAATCTCATCTCTCTCTGACTTCATGGCTCTGCATGCAGGAAGTAGAGACTAAGATGATATTTTCAACTGCCTGGCTAAGTATTGAAAGTGTGCCCCAACATACACATGCAGAGTTCTTTAGCAAAAACAAGGATGCTTAGTTATAGGCATCTAAGGAAATCTCTGTTCAATCATTAACTTACCACTAAGTTAACCAAGTAGTGACTTCAGTGGCCACATATAACAAAAGATACAGACTTTAAAAATTTAATTCTGAAAAATTATTAAATAACAATGAGCACTGGGGAGGAGGGATAATCTAATTTCCAGAGTTGCTACATCATTAATAAAATGCTTAGTTTTCAAGAAAATTATGTGTGAGGCATGCAAAGAAACAAACATTATGTCCCATGCCCAGGAAATAAAGCAATCAATAGAAATTATTCCTGAAGAAGTCCAAATGTTGGACTTACTACACAAAGACTTTTAAATTAGATCTTCTAAATACTTTCCAAGAACTAAACCATACCCAAAGAAATAAAATTATGAGAATGTTGTCTCACCAAATAGGAAAAGTAATAAAGAGACAGAAATTATAAAACAAATCAAGAACCAAATAGAAATTCTAAAATCTAAAAGTACATTAACTGAAATGAAAGGTTTACTCAACAGCAGATTTGAGTAGGCAGAGGAAAAATCAGCAAACATAAAGATAGATCAACTGAGATTATCCAGTATGAAGAATGAAAAAAAAAAATGAAGAAAAATGAAGAGTCCAGATATCCTTGCAACACTGTCAAGTGTACCAACATACAAACAACAGGAGTCCAGGAGAAGAAAAGAGGTATAGAAAGGCTATTTGAAGAAATAATGGCCAAAATATTCTCCAATTTAACTATGCATCCACAGGCTCAATAAACATTAAGTAGGATAAACTCAAAGAGAGTCACACATAGGTACATCATAGTCTAACCATTAGAAGTCAAGATATAGAGAAAATGTTGAAGACAGCAAGAGAGAAAAGGCTCATCACATTCAAAGGATCTTCAAAAAGATTAACAGCTAATTTTTACCAAAAATCACAGGAGCCAGAGGAAAGTGGTACAACATAATTAAAGTGATGAACAAAAAAGACTCTCAAGTATTTCTCTACCCAACAAAACTACACTTCAAAAAGAAAGAGGAAATTAAGATACTGTCAGATAAACAAAAACAGAGAATTTGATATTATACATTCTCTACAATAAACACAAATGGAACTCATTCAGGTTGAAATGAATGGACACTAGATAGTAACTCAAATCCACATGAAGAAAGATAAAGCATTGAGCAATGACACATATAGACTCAAAATAAAGGAATGGAGGAAAATCTACCAAGCAAATGGAAAACAAAAAAGTGGAAGTTGCAATCCTAGTTTCTGACAAACAGACTTTAAACCAACAAAGAAAAACAACAACAAAACCCAAGAAGAACAGTACACAATGGCAAAGGGTTCAATTCAACACGAAGGTCTAACTATCCTAAATATATATGCCCCCAACACAGGAGCACTCAGATTCATAAAGCAAATTCTTAGAGACCTTCAAAGAGACTTAGACTCCCACACAATAATAGTGGGAGACTTTAACACCTCACTGACAATATAAGACAGATCATCAAGACAGAAAATTAGCAAAGATATTCAGGACCTGAACTCAACATTGGAACATATGGACCTAATATATATAGAACTCTCCACACCCAAACAAGAGAATATACATTTTTCTAATTGCCACATGGTACTTACTCTAAAATTGATCACATAATCAGAATTAAAACACTCCTTAGCAAATGCAGAACTGAAATCATAACAAACAATCTCTTGGACCACATTGCAATCAAATTAGAACTCAAGACTAAGAGATTCACTCAAAACCGTACATTACATGGAAATTGAATAACATGCCCCTGAATGGGATTTGGGTAAATAATGAAATTAAGGCAGAAATCAAGAAGTTCTTTGAAACTAATGAGAACAAAAATACAACGTACCAGAATCTTGCGGACACAGCTAAGACAGTGATAAGGTAGAATTTATAGTATTTATAGTGCCCCCATCAAAAAGTTAGATCTCAAGTTAACAACCTAACATCACAACAAAAATAACTAGAGAATCAAGAGCAAACATATCCCAAAGCTAGCAGAAGTCAAGAAATAACCAGAATTGGAGCTGAACTTAAGGAGGTAGAGACATGAAAAACCATTCAAAAGATCAATTAATCCACGAGCAGGTTTTCTGCAAAAATTAATGAAATAGATAAACTGTTAGCTAGAATAATAAGTAAGAGAGAATATTCAAATAAAGGCAATCAGAAATGATAAGGGGGATATTACCACTGACCCCACAGAAATACCAACAACCATCAGATAATATGATAAATACCTCTATGCACATAAACCAGAAAATCTAGAAGAAATGGATAAATTCCTGGACACATACACCCTCCCAATATTGAACCAAGAAGAAACTGAATCCCTGAAGAGACTAATAATGAGTTCTAAAATTGATGCAGTAATAAATAGTCTACCAAGCAAAAAAAAGCCCAGGACCAGATGGAGTCACAGCTGAATTTCACCAGATGTACAAAGAAGAGCTGGTATCATTCCTACTGAAACTATTCAAAAAAAATTGCAAAGAAGAGAGTTTTCCCTAACTGATTTTATGAGGCCAGCATCATCCTGATACCAAAACCTGGCAGAGATACAATAAAAAAGAAAACTTTAGGCCAATGTCCTTGATGAACATTGATGCAAAAATCCTCAACAAAATACTGGCAAACTGAATCCAGCAGCACATCAAAAAGCTTATCCACCATGATGAAGTAGGCTTCATCCTGGGATGCAAAGTTGGTTTAACATATGCAAATCAATAAATGTGATTTATCGCATAAACATGACTAAAGAAAAAGATCACATGATCATCTCAATAGATGTAAAAAAGGCTTTTGATAAAATTCAACATCTCTTCATGTTAATGACTCTCAATAAACTAGGTATTGAAGGAACATGCCTCAAAATAATAAGAGCCATGTATGACAAACCCACAGCCAACATCGTACTAATGAGCAAAAGCTGGAAGCACTCCTCTTAAAAACTGGCATAAACCAAGGATGCCCTCTCTCACTACTCCTATTCAACATAGCTCTGGAAGTTCTGGCCAGGGCAATCAGGCAAGAGAAAGAAAGAAAGGGCATTCAAATAGCAAGAGAGGAAATCAAACTATCCCTATTTGCAGATGATATGATCTTATATCTAGAAAATCCCACAGTGTCAGCCCAAAATCTTCTTAAACTGATAAACAACTTTAGCAAAGTCTCAAGATACAAAATCAGTGCACCAAAACTACTAGTATTCCTATATGCCAACAACAGTCAAGCCAACAGCCTAAACAGGAATCTACTCCAATTCACAAATGCCACAAAAAGAATAGGAATTCTGCTAACTAGGCAGGCGAAAGATCTCTACAAGGAGAACTACAAACCGCTGCTTAAAGAAATCAGAGATGACAGAAACAAATAGAAAAACATTCCATGCTCATGGATAGGAACAATCAATATCGTGAAAATGGCCATACTTCCCAAAGCAATTTATAGATTTAATGCCATTCCTATTAAACTACCGTTGACATTCTTGACAGAACTAGGAAATACTATTTTAAAATTCATATGGAACTGAAAAAGGAGCCTAAATAGCCAAGGCAATCCTAAGCAAAAAGAACAAAGTTGGAGGCAGTACACTACTGGGCCACAGTAAGAATTTTTTTTGCCATTTATGCATCTGACAAAGGTCTAATAGCCAGAATCTACAAGGAACTTAAACACAGTAGTAACCAAGACAGCATGGTACTGGTATAAGAACAGACACATAGACCAATGAAAAAGAATAGCAAACCCAGAAATAAGACTGTGCACCTACAACTATCTGATCTGATACTTAGAAATAAATTCAACAAAATAAGTACAAAACTAATTTTCAAAAAACTATAAAATGTCATTGAAATACATTAAGGAAAATAACAAACATGTGGAAAGACATTCCTTGTTCATGGATTAGAAAACTTGATATTGCCTATCCAATGGGAGGCACTGACTTGAAATTGGAGAGGTATTTACCCCTCTTCATCTATGGGGTATCCTTTCAATACAACTTATTTTCTCTGCATTACAGAAATTGCTTCCTCCTTTTGTCCCTTCAGCCTTTACCATTCTTTACTGGTTTTCACTAACCTGCCCATTCTTTTGTAAGTGTTCTTATTGGTAACCTCCCCTCTGTTCTTCTTTTTGAATGCACTATATGATTCTTGCTGGGATCCTGAATAATACATCATGTAATCCCTATAGCATCCATAAGAGTCTCTTGAAATGGACAGAAGCAGTACTCTTTGCAACTTTAAACTGAACTGAAAAAAATATTCAAGTGTTAATAAATATTTGACTGGTAAAATCAATACAGAGTCCTTTAAAAGACTGGACAAGGAACCTATATCTGTCATGTTAAAGCTGGGATATCACACTTAAGAGAACATTCCTTACTAGCCATTTTCGCTGGAAAACCCACAGGTTGAAGTCTATCATTACATTTTATTCCATTCTTTATGGTGGTTTTAAGCACAGAATTGAAAGTATGGCTCTGATATAAGGCTGACTGAACTTTATGTTTTGGTGCTTTAATTTATTAACCATATGACCTTGAGCAAATTATTTAGCTTCCCTGAACCTCAATTTCCTCATAGTTAACATTATTCCTCATGTTAATAGTAATAGTCATGTATTGTCCAAAAAGTGATATCAGAGGTTTAAATGAGCAAATATATAAAAAATTGTTTAGCAGAGTGCTTGAAAAAATAGGTATTCAATAAATATTAGTTATTATCCTATAACAGGTCTTTTGAGGTATACTTAACATAAAATAAACTGCATGTTTTAAAAAGTACAATTTGATTAGCTTTGACTTAAGTGTTCACTCATGAAACCATTGTCACTGTCAAGATAATGAACATACACATTATCCTCAGTTTCTTTGTGTCTTTTTGTAATCTTTTCCTCCCTCTCCTGACTAAAATCCCTTCACTGCCCCCACAGTTTCTAGGGAAGTATCTACATTCTTTCTGATACTATAGATCAGGTTTCATTTTCTTGAATACATAAATGGAATAAGTATGCACACTTTTAAAATCCAGCTTCTTTAACTCAGCTTAATCACTTTGAGATTCATCTATACTCTGTGTATCAACAGTCCTTCACTTTTTATTGCTGAGTAGTATTCCATTGTATGGATATGCCACTATTCATTTATTCAGTTGTTCAATTGTCAGATGTTACTTTAAGAATATTTAATATTAAATAAAAAATCAAAACCCATGGGGTTTGCTTTAAGCAAGAAGATGTATCATTTTCTTCCTTAATAAAGATTTAGGGGGGTTGCTTTAAGCAAGAAGATGAATCATTTTCTTCCTTAATAAAGACTTACGGGACCTGAGTTTCAAAGAGAGGGAAACACACAGTTGGGTCAAAGGTGGTCTGGTCTCTACAACATGGCTACAGGACCAGGTTTTAGGAGATAATCAGCTAGGAACCACCTTTTATGGGAATGCTAATTTCTAGTTTTGCATTTTATTTTTCTGTGTGCTAATAATTTATCCTAAAATCTTTAATAAATGCCATATTAAATGTTACAGCCTACCAAATCTTTAAGAAATGATACCAATTCGATACACAACTCCTCCAAAAATTTGGCTTCATTTTCAAGGCTAGCACTGCCCTGATACTAAAATGGGGAAGAAGGCAAGACATGAAAACAAAGGTATGGACCAATGTCTATCATTAACTCAGAGGCAAAAAATTTCAACAAAATGTTAGCAAATTAAATCCAGCAAAGTATACTATAAAAAGGATAATACATCATAACTAAGCAGGGTTCATTCTAAGAAGTCAAGGTGAATATAACATTTATCCATCCTTAATACATTAAAAGAATATTGGGGAAAAACTATATGATCATCTCTATGGATTCATAAAAAGCAATTGGATTTAATAATATACATTTATTCATGGTAAATACTCTTTGAGGAATGTAAGGGAACTTCTTCAACCTGATTAAGATAATCTATTAAAACCTATAGCCAACATCATACTTAATGAGTAAAGATTAAGCTCTTCTTTCTAAGATCAGAAACAAGGCAAAAATGTCCACTCCTACCTTTTCTATTGTATTGGGCATCCTAGCCAGTGAAGTAGGGCAAGAAAAATAAGTCAAAGACCTATACATTGGAAAGAAAGAAGTGAGATAGTCTTCATTTGCAGATGACATGAAAGTTTCCATAGAATAATCTAATAAATCTATAAAAATCTACTTATGAAAAGCCTAATGCTGAACATGACATTATATTAAATAATGAAATTAAAGAAGAGCTAAATAAATAAAGATATATACCTTGTTCATAGATTGGAAGAGTAAGTATGGTTAAAGTGTCAGTTCTTCCAAATTGACCTATATATTCAATGCAATCTTAATCAAAATCTTAGCAGCCTCTTTATTTTAGTAGAAATTGACAAGGCAGATCTTAAATTTTTTATAGAAATGGAAAGGATCTAAAATAGCCAAAATAATTTTGAAAAAGAACAAAGTTGGAAGACTTTACACTATCTGATTTCAAAACTTCCTATAAAGCTACAGTAATTAAGACATATGGGATTGGATTAAGGATAGCCATTTAGATAAAGACAGTATCATAAAGATAGAAGTATATATGAATGAAACAGAATAGAGAGCTCAGAAACAAGCTGTACGCATATGATCAATTCATTCCTGAAAAAGGTGTCAAGGTAATTCAATAGGGAAAAAGATAATCTTTTCAACAAATTGTACTGGAACAATGGTATATCCATATTGAAAAGTTTAAAAACCCTCAATCTCTATTTCACATCATATACAAAAGTTAACTTAAAACAGATCACAGTCTTAAATATAAAAGCTAATACTATAAAATGTTTAGAAGAAAATATAGGAAAAAATCATACAGTAGCTTGGAGAATGCAGGTCCAAAATGAGAAGAGTAGCCTTGCAGAGTGGAGGCTCCTCACGTTGGCTTCACAACCACCTGTTCCCTGGGCTTTGCTACTTGCATAAGCAGAGAGCCTCGGCTGCCGCCATCATCCTGTCTCCTAACCCTACCAGCCATCTCAGGTAGAGGGTGTGTTTTGGCATGGCCTCCATTATGCTTGTTTTGACAGTAGCTGCAGCAGCCCTGACCCAACAAGACCCATGGAGGCCTCAGCTTCACATGTGGCTACCCTGAGAGACTGAGTAACACCACTGGAAATGGAGAAAATTAGACCAGTGAGACACAGAAGACTGGCAGTAGCCAGTAGATAATTTCCTCTCTATTCCTTGCTGCAGACTGTTCTGAGGGCTACCTGGAAGCCATCACATGCAAAAGAACAACAAGACATGTTTTCTTGTGAAGTGATTGCTCTTTCAGTTACAGCCACCTTTGTTTTCCTTTCTTCCTTGATTTACTTCCCTTTTTTCTTTACTCTTGATGCCCTGGGGTTGTATCTCCCAGTACCCAATAGAACATTTGCAATTAGCTTTACCTTAAGTTTTGTTTGTACATGCTAAAATAAGATAAAACAATAACTCTCTGAGGAAATAGTTACTATATTCTCATTTTACTGAGGCCCAGAGAGGTTAGGTAACTTGTCCAAGATGTTATAGCCAGTAAATGGAGGAGTAGGATTTGAACTCTAGTTCCAAAGTCCATGCTTGTAACAACTATGCTATTATTATTTCTAAGGGACCTTAAGCCGGCTGCCTGTCAGCTTTGTCTTCCTAGATCTTGATTCTGAAGTCAAGGCTTCTTGTCATGTTATGAGTCCTGGCACCTCCAGAGTTCATGTTTCACTGGAGCTTGGCTGTGAGACTTTCTCAGCTTATTTGTACTGTGACAAAAAAATAGGAGTTCTAACCATGCTTGACAGCTAGGTAGACAGATATAGTCAGTGAAAGGGATATTTCTGACCGGGATAAGATTGCTCTTGTAGCTGTGATGTGAACTACGGGACCTTGAGGCTTCAACCTGCCTGTCACTAGGCAGAAAAGAAAGTTAGACTCTTTCCATTTTCCATTGGCTGTTAACATACCAGATGTGTTTTTGAGTGTTAAAAGGTGGCCAATCCTATTACAAAGATGACATACAGTGGAAGCCACCTTTCTTGTTCCTGTGCATTTTAATGTATATATAGTAAGTGATAAGTTTTGAAAGGTCAGCTGTAACTCCATGGCAAGAGGAACACTATTTTTGAAGTATGAAAGCATATGTTTATGAAGAAAAAGATATAAAAATGGTTAGTATTGATTCTGTAGTTCAACAGATACTTATGGATGATCTACTTTGTAACCTATGTATCCTGTGATAGACCCTAAGGATTTAAAAGTAAGTTAGTCTCCCACATACGGTAACAAACTGTCTTAGTTTTTTCAGGACTGAGAGGGTTTCCAGGATGCAGTACTTTCAGTGCTAAAACTGGGAAAGTCCTAGGCAAATTGAAATGAGTTGGTTACCCTACCTGCCCCTAAGGAGCTCATAGGCTAGAAAGGAAGTCAGTTATGCAAATGCATAGCTATGAAATAGTGTGGTATGTAAAATTACAGACTAATAATACCAGCTTATACTTCTTGATACTGCTAGGCTGTGTCCCCACTAAATCTCACCCTGAATTGTAATAATCCCCACATGTCAAGGGCAGGGCCTGGTGGAGATAATTGAATCATGTGGTGGTTTCCTCCATACTGTTCTCATGGTAGTGAATAAGTCTCTGAGATCTGATGGTTTTATACATGGGAGTTCCCCTGCAAAAGTGCTTTTGCCTGCCACCATGTAAGATGTGCCTTTGCTTCTCCTTTGCCTTCCACCATGACTGTGAGTCCTCCACAGCCATGTGGAACTGTGAGTCCATTAAAGCTCTTTACTTTATAAATTACCCAGTCTTTCCTTTATAAATTTCCTTTATTAGCAGTGTGAGAACAGACTAATGCGCTTCTATAACACTTTCTATGAGCCAGGCAATATTTAGAATAATGCCTGTCTTAGTCCCTTCAGGCTGCTGTTACGAAATACCATAAACTGAGTGGCTTATAAACAATAAACATTTTTTTTTTTCTCACCGTTCTGGAGGCTGGGAAGTCCAAGATCAATGCATCCAGTAGATATGGTGTCTGGTAAGGGCTGACTTTCTGGCTGTATAGAACTTACGGCAACTTTCAGTTGCTGATATTGCCCCGGTACCCATGCATATGGAATTAGCAGCTGAAAATATACTATGATTTGAGGAGCTCTAAAAGGCTTATTTGCCCACCCCCCCAATATGTCCCATCTCTTAGTATTAGGGTACCTAAAATTCTTTCATCAGAGATTCAGTTAAGTATTGTATAATAATCCTCTTGCTATATCTTTACATGGTGGAAGGAACTAGTTAGCTCTCTGGGGAATAGGTACCAATTTCAATTATGAGGGCAGAATTCTTATGACCTAATCTCCTCTTGAAGGCCTCAGTTCCTAATACCACCACCTTGCGGGTTAGGATTTCAACATGACTTTGGGGGAAACATAAGTATTCAGTATGCTGCACTATCACTGCAACTTTTACATGTATCAACTTACTGACTTTCATAATAGCCATGTGAAGGAAGAACTATTATTATCTCCATTTTAAACAGATAGAAATTGAGGCACTACTAAAGGGTAGTAAATCTGGGATTCAAACCTAGGCATGAGCCTAGATCTGAGATCTTAACCTCTAAACACTTCTCTCAAAAAACCTAAGATATAGAAGTATCACAGAGGGGTGAGTGATGAACTTTCTGGGTGACAGGAGGTGGTCATCGGATAAAAGGTGATGGGAAAATGGGTTAGAGAAGGTGATACCTGAGGATTTTGAATGATGAATGAGGTATTAACTAGCAGGAAGGGGAAAAGGGGCATTCTAGCTATAATAGTTCAGGTTAGGACATAGAGATTGAAATATCATGGTGTCACTGGTAAGTCAGTGCTAGTGAGGGTCCCCATGAAATTTTTCTGGGCTCTGACACTCACAGTGATACATTTCATCAACCATGCCAGGACCTTTGTAAAGAAGCCCGAAGAGGTAGCAGGGCCAGACCACCAAGGGACTCACATGCCATGATAAGAATCATAGACTTTAACCTGCACCTAATGGGGCAGCACTGGAGACTTTGAAGTAAAAATTGAGATTTGCTTTTTTAGAGAATTGCTCTTGTAGCAGCTAGAGGATTGCTGGAAAGGGGAGGAATGTAGGAACAGTGGAGGGGACAATCAAATATGAAGCTCTTGGAAAAATACCCCATGAGAGATGGTAACTTTAACTGAAGCTTGTGGCAATGGGGATGGAGTGGGCTGGGCAGATTCAAAAGATGAAGGAAATAAAATGGACTACATTTGGTTAGTGATTGGATGAAGGGGCTAGAGGGACCAGGAAATCCAGTGATAAATATCGTGAGCCTTATTTGTTGACTGGGTGCATGACCTGTCCACTAATTCTTTTTTTTTTTTTTTTTTTTTTAAAGGAACATAGGCAGAGAGGCGAGTTTAGAAAGGGAAAACATAATGAGTTTGGCTTTCCACAATGTGACTCTCAAAAGCCTATAGGAAATCTAGATGGTATTGTCTAATCCAGACATTCCATAAAAGAAGGAACTAACTCGCCCTAAGGGGCATTTATTTTTCTGATCAAGAGTGAAAAAATAATTATGAGTGAAGTTTTTCGAGACAGGTATGAAGTAAATAGAAAGCAGAATAATTAATAGAATACTAATTCTATATCCTTTGGGTTACCTTTGAAGTAGAAAAAATTGATTACATTCATTTATCATAAAGTATCAGTGGCTTACTTTACTATTTCCCCTAGGAATATTTGAATTTTATAAAAGACATCAATACTTAACTGAATCTCTGATGAAAGAATTTCAGCTACCCTAATACTAAGAGATGGGACAAATTTTTCGGGGGCAAATAAGCCTTCTGGAGCTCCTCAATTCAGTACATTTACAGATTCTAATTCCATATGTATGGGTACAACGGCAATTTGAGCAACTGAAGGTTGCCATAAATTCTATATATGGATTACACCCGTATCTGAACTACCCTCTGAAAAAAAAAATACTGCTATATTTGTTTCAAAACACTTATGATCTTTATGATCTTGGGATAATAAGTATAGCAAATCAGTTATCACTAATCAACATTTTTTATAATCCTGTTTATTTACATGACCTATTTATTTGAATTTGAATTTTTTGAACATCACTTCTTAGCTCTTTTCTCCCCTTCTAATTCCCTAAGTGTAATCATGCTTCCTTCAGAGTGTTCTGGATCCCTTAGATGAGGGAAGGGACCTGTATCCCCTCATCCTCACATAAACTTTCATCTGTGTGTTTCTGATGAATGATCTCTGGATTAAAGTACATGGACGATGATCTTGAATACCAAATGCATCATTTAACAAAATAACCTAAAGCAGTATCTCATGAATACATTAATTGAGCTTAGCATGTCTTCTTTGAAACAATTATGAATAGAAGGAATGGAGGAACAGAGATCCAGAGAGGCTAAGGAAATTTCCAAAAGACACATCTTTAATCTGGGAACCAGCACAAATATGTGACTAGCCTGACATCTCACTGTAATCAGTAAACCATTCTGTCTACTTGCTATTAGAATGCCATCATTTGTGAAATAGCCAAATCACCTGGAAGAATGACCTTGGTTGGCTCTTGTGATTGAGAAGCTTGGAGATCTTTTCTACCAGGCGAAACTTCACCCAACTCTCCCATTTCCTAGCTTTGGTTTTTATTTAGGGAAGCACGCTGCTCACTGTTCTAACATCGTTCATCTTTGTCAGCACTCAAGGCCACAACTTCATCCGAACAGCCAGTGATATACTGCAGAGAGAGTGCACCAAAGACGTTAAACTCTAAATGACATTTATATGGACTCCGAGTTCACCAGAGATGGATTGATGCTGCCATAAAGCCTTGGGGTAGTCAGGCAAACAAAAGACTAAGGAGACTGGTGGGGGTGGGGATGGTGGTAAGAAAAGCAATATCTTTCTACATTCACTTTCTCTCTCTGTTGAGGTTGGCCTACATCTTATTTAGGAAGTGAAGAAACCAAGTGAGTATGGAGACTTTTGGAGCCCAGCACAGAAGCAAACTCAGCCTTGATTATCAACGGAGCTCCTTATGGCTGTGACCAGGCCAGTGTCAGCACAAGTAACTGGATACTTACAACACCCCACTTTGAATCCAGTGCACCTCACCAATCATATATCTTTATGAAATAAAGAAAAGACTTAACATAGATGCAAAAGTAGTGGTGGATCAAGCAAGGATTTAAATATATGCCCATTGATTCCCTTGGCAGGTATCCTCAGTATCACAGCCATAATATTATTTAAGGGCACGCTCACCCAGGATGAACACAGTGCTGGCATTCCACTCTGCTTCCCCAGTCTGCAAACTGGATTAAAGACAGTAATATGTCTGGATTTGTATTCAGGATTATCAGCATGATAGGACCCATCTTTACCTGATCCAACAGGTATTTTATTAGGTACTCAGGAACCTGACTGGTAAATGATTTTATATAACAAAACAGTAATTTATTTTTTGTAGCTAATGCTAATCAGTTATGCAAGCACTTAATGTGATTAAGCTTACTGGAAACAAAATGACCAATTATCAGAAACGGGGCTTCCCTACCCCCATCCTGTCTCTCTACATGGATGTGTATGTGCAATTGCAGACCACTGTGTGTATATGCTTGTGTGTATTCTTCATGGATCACCTGCAGCTAACTTTGGAAGATGCAGATTTTTAAGTATTATTTAAACCACAGCAACATATACACATTTAAAAAAATAATCAGTGACTAAGAAAGCTCCACATTCACATGAAGAAAGATAACAACAAATCTGACTTACCAGTTTATGCTGTTTGAGGCAGCAGAGGAACAAGTTGTTGGTAATTGTCCAGTGCTTTCATTCAATAAATCACATTGGTTTTGCTTTCTCCTGTGGCTCAGCCTCTGTGCAAAGCAAGCAAATCTCCTTCCTATTCTGTGTAAAGAATAAAATGCGAACAGGATCACTACAGGCAAGAGCCGAAGTCCATGATCACTAAGCTACTCTTAATGCAAAATAAAAGAGCACATGATGCACAGGGAGAGAAAGGGAGAGGTAAACAGCTTGGCTCAGAGGCTAGGTGTATTCTCTAGACTGCAGCCCAGGGAAGGCTTGATTTCTGTCGCCCGTATGCATGTAGTAAAAGGATACCATGACTTCAGCCTGTGTTTAGCCTATCGTATCCGGGAAGACCATTCGAAACGGCTTGCAGAGACTACTAGCTTCATGGCAAACAAGACTGAATCCGAGCTGACTGTCACTCAGGGGTGAGCAGTGGGGCAGTGGGTCACTACATCAACGGCAGGGAAAGAAATATTGTCTGGCAACCAAGAGCCCATCCAGCAATCTGTGACTGCAAATGATCTGTAGCTCTTCTGGGGCCAGACACCCCCTTGTTTCCACAGCCGTCTGGGACCAGAAGCACACAGGTGGCAGTCACGTCCCTTCACCACAGGGCACCTGCGCAATTCCTTACAAGTTCCCAGCAGGAGCTAGGGGGCATCTTAAGAAAGCTCTAAATCCAGTCAGGGCTGCTGAAATTGTGCTTGGGTTTTTGTCTGAGCAGGTTCTGAGAAAGTAGTCAGCAGACGTGGGACTTAGGATAGCAAGAGGCTCAGTCTCAGGAAAAAGATTCCAGTGCTGCTTCTATGCCAGCCACATATGAGGATACCCAGCTCCTTTCACAGCATTGTGCTTTACATGGCTAATGAAAGACACAAATAGATTTCCTAGAAAGCTGTATACATAGGCATTTTTAATGATTGTCACTGAAATACAATGGCAAATGACCTTCACAGGCTGCTTATTATATTGGGGGGTGGGACTCGCTGATTGATGGCACATATGAATACTGCACATGCATGCACACACACACACCCACCCACACACACACCCCAAACACCAACAACACATGGCCCTAGCAACAGCCTTAAGAATCTTTGTAAAGCTCTGTTCTGATTCTTTCTCTGCCAAATGAATATATAGCTGCTGCAATGACTTCGGAAGTAATTTTGGACTCTTCTGCTAGGCACTGTCTAGTCTATCATTTATGCCTGGATGGCTCCAGTTTATTTGGCATAAACTCTCAAATTTTGAATGAAACTCTGTAGCGAATCAGGAAGAAGTCTCTTGATCATAAACAAGTGGGTGGAGAGTTAATCTTTGGCCTGATAATTGCTTAGGACCCTGGAAATGACATCTTGTCTTCTTGAAACTCTCCTCCTTTCTAGAGACATTATTTCCCCGGATAGCTTGCTCACCCTCAACAGGTGGCTGTTCTGGAGCTGAGATCCGAGGCAAGCCTCAGTGACTCATAAAGCCTGGGTGGCCAAAGAAAGAGCTCAGTTTAGCTTTTAACAATTGTCTTCCTTTTTCTTTTCTTATTAAAAAGGCAAAATCTCGCTCTTGAACATTTACTATCCCTTTCTATCCTTGGATTTATTTGTTCATGGAAGCATTGCTATGAATAGTCTAATTAAGGAATATTCATGCCCTTGAGGTTTAGAGGGCTATGTTTTTCATCAAGGATTAAGAAAGAGCCTGGCTTCTCTTGCACAGCTTAGGCCAAAATGATTGCCAGCTAAAACTTTACCCTTTCACCTAGAAAAACTTTGGTGTTAGTGCAGATTTACTTGAATTACATCTGCTATGGTAAGCTAGGTGACTTAATAACTCTACTAAGGTTAGAGGGTTGCCTCAATGGGGTCATGAGTTACACGTGCTATGCAGACCTAAGGGAACAGTGACTCTGGTAATAGTAGCAACACTTTCAAGAGCAAATACTCAAGTCAAGTCAAAAAGCCCATGTTTATTGCAAAGAAAACTCATTCATTCATCCATGTATTCATTAATCTACTCTTCAATAGACATGTAGTATTTGTAGGTTAGATTCACTGTGCTACATACTTTAATGTTACTTAGAGCCTATCGATGAAGTATAAACTCGTTGAAATACCCTAGCAAAATTCTTCATATTCTGGCTCTTCCTATCACTCTAGCCTAATTTCTCACCACGTTTCTATTTGCAGTCCATGCTGTAGTTTTTTTGAATATGTTAGTTCCTTGGACATGCTATATTCTTTCTGAATACCAGATCATCACATATGATGGGTATTCTTTTGCCTGGATGCTCAGTTCCCTAAGTCTGGCTAACTCCTGTACAGCCTTGGAATCTTGGCTTAAACATCAACTCTCAGAGATATTTTTCTAGTCCTAGTCAGTTAGGGTCCCTGCTCTGTGGTCTGAAAGCACAACACCTCATACTCTGCCATCATTATGTCCATTACATTTTATTTCACTTCACAGTTTAGCATCAGTCATCCCCATTATATTGTAAGAGTTTAAGTGCAAAGTCTCTTATTTTCTGCTGTATTTCCAGGGTCTAGCAGAGTTCCTGGACATAGAAGGCATTCAATAAATATTTGATGGTTTGTTGAAGTGCTTAGTGTGTATTTATTGAATGAATGCATAAATCACCTGAAGGAATAATGGGGAGTGGGGTCCCATAATTGAAAGGAACCTTAAAGTTCTCTTGGTATGTCTAATCTTTCCTGCCAAGTGACCACCCACTGAAGGCTTGCCTCCTCCAATTAATCCTTCTGGATTAATCTCAACCCATATTGAGCATACTTTTATTTTGTCTCCCACTTTTTAGCACTTTTACAGCATGTTTTTCCTTTTTGTTCTCCAGCTGTTTCCTGGAGTTCGTCTCATCTCTGCAAACTGGTACTCTATAACTCTTAGCGAAAGCCTGCAATTATCTGATGCTTGATTCATTGAACATCAAACACTTGAACAGGGAGTTAAATGATCAGAGTCTTGTTTTAGGAAGATTTCTCTGGTTCTGAGGGAAGAATGAGTGAGATTAGCCAGACCTGGAGAAGACTCTAGTAATGTCTACAGCACGAGATGGGATCTAAAGGCAGCTTTGCCCTTTCTTTCCTTCTACTCCTCCTCCATTACTCCACCCTCCGTGTCATAATACCAATGTTCTCATCTGGAACACTGAGAATGTTTGTTCCACACGCAGAACTTCCCCTCCACCCAATTCCACCCCCACAGTTATTTAACATGCTTAGGGTATTTGCGAATGTGTCTCACTGATTCAATTAAAGGCTCCTTTAAAGACAGGGATTGTATTTTATTTTGCATCTTTCTCCTTCAGCCACTACACATCCTGGACTAGTAAGTGCTCAATAAAAGTCAAGAAAGAAATTAATTTCTTATATGTAGTGTATTAAGTGAAGCAATGTGGTTGGGAGTGAGCATTACTCCCATTCAAAGATGAACGGGGCACCTTTTCAATGATAAAAGAGATATATTTAGCAACAGATAAGCAACCAATCACAATACAAGGCAGAATTAAATAAGTGCCATAAAAAAGTAGGAGCAATGTGCTAAGGGAACATAGAATTATTACTTCTTTCTGTAATCGATAGAGAAGCAGAGAAGGTGGCATTTGAACTGGGACTGGAGGTCTGAGGATCTCTCCACAGTTTGAAAAGAAGAAATAGGTTCAGAGTCAAGACATAGTGTCAAGGCATAGAGTTCTGGGGCTATTAGGGAATGACAAACAGTCTAGCAGACTGGATTGAATAGTGCCGGGAAAAGTTGATGGAACTTGTCTCAAAAAGTAAGCAGGAACTAAATTGGAGTGCACTTGAACGCTATGTTAAAGGGTTTTGCCATAGGTGACAGTGATCTGAGCAGGAGCAAGCCAGAAGAGCTGATTAGAATCCATCTGGCCTAGCCATTGTGGACAGCGGTGAGAACTCAGAAGCAGGAAGACACTGATGGTGTGAGGGCCTGTGAAGATGTAAATTAGAAGATGAAAGTTCTATCTTTGGAACAAGAACTTAAAGGATTTGTCAATAGTATGGGTGGGGTAGAGGAGGATGAGAGACAAGTTGAAGGTGACTTTTAAAGGTTTAGCTTACACGATAGCAGATGACGATGACATTAATTTATTCCAGTACACACATCTAGAGATAATTTGGGCATGCAGGTTGTAGTCTGTGCATTTTTTTAAGACAGAGAAAAGAACAGGAGCTGAGTCCTTGGACTCATGTGAATGCGCCTAAACATTCGCAGAACGCTTTGGAGAGACCATTTAGTACCAGGTAAAGATTTTAGCCCAGGCCGTGACAGATGAACTGCCTCTAGCAACATTCAGTGCCATTTCTAGGGGTCATGGGTACAGGGTTTCCATTAAATTTGAGAGTTTGTGGTTTCCCACTGGAGTTGGTTAGCTCATTGGAAAGAACCTGGGTCTGAGAATGTGGAGTTTGAACTTGAGTCCTCGAGCTGCCCCTCAGTAGCTGTGTGATCTTGGGCAAGTTACCTTTTGTCATTAGGCTTCATTATTCTTGCTTGCAAAATTGGACCAGTTAAATTCAAAGGTTTCTTTTAGCATACTCTCCTCTGATTTGTGACATACGATGTTTAGAATTTCAGAACGCTTGCAAAATTAGGCCAAAGCCCACCAATATCAGAAGCCAGTAATGTCCACTCTCCCCTGCAAAAATCCTGACCATATTTTGAGAATGTCCATATATCACTGCAAATGCATGTCTGTCTTGTGGTTAGTTCCATGTGGTTTGTTTGTTAGACGTAAATTTAAATTGATCACTTTTTGATGGCTATTTTCTAATAATTTTTCACTTTTTTTTCAGCAAAAAAAAAATTTTTTTTTTTCCCTTAGGGAGTTCCTTTTCATCAGGATCTCAAAATTAAATTATAAGAAAGTAGCATTCCCTTACTGTGGTCAGCAAAGAACCTGGCCAGCCTACTTCCGTTCCCTAATCTCTTGACCTTCCTTAGGGCGCGGTTGCTCAATAATGGCTCCAGTTCTTTTTTTAAAAATAAAATGTGCTACTTACCGAAAGCTGCTACAAAGGAGACAAAAAATAGGAAAAGAAAACTAACACCCCAGGGTGTATCTGAATATGCTTATTATGCGCGAAGTTGTTAGTAATGAATGTGAAACTCTTCCTCCTCCTCCCTCTCAATTTCTAATCCCCAAAGAAAAAAGAAAAGGGGTGGGGGAGTGTATTGGCCATTCAATCCAAAGCAGACTTTTTTTTTTTTTTTTTTTTTTTTTTAAAGAAAAGGCGCAGACTGTTCATGGGCATGCTAGTTCTTGATTACTTTGTTTTAATCACCAACTGACCTTTCAGACTAAAAGTAACGGTTCCAAAATATCCTGAGAAACCCTCTTCTGGAATTTTTCTCTAAGTCTTGGAGACGAGACATACTGCATTCAAAAAGACTCTTAGAAAAGAGATGGCCCATATTCTTCGTGGTGCAGTCCGATGACAGAGAGTTTATCTGAACTAATCATGTGGGATTTTCTAGTGTCACATTTTTGAGAAAAGGGATTCTCTTCAAGGAGGTTACAAACACTTCACTGAAAGCTTTCCAAGAACAGCTTCATCCGTCCTCTCAGCAGCCTCTCACCGGGCTGTAGCACCGACGTGATAATCAGAGTCCATGCTTCTGAAAAGCCTTCTTGTCCTGGCTGCCACCCTCCTTTCAGTCATCATTAGAATTCTCAAGCTATGAATCCCCTATTGTCTGTATGAGCCCAGGATCCCCCACACCATGCCGAGGAAGGAATGTGAGCCTCCTGGGTCTGGCTCTAAGTCTCAACCTTATCCAGCAGGTCACAAAGCCCCATTTATACGCAGCTCCAACATTTTATCATAATTCTTTATCTGCTCGGCCCCATATATCCTCTAGGGCAGTCAGGAGACATTTGGTAATGAAGCCCATTTATCCTCATTTTCTCAATTGGCACACTTCAGGTTCTAATATTTATGTTCACACTGTCTTAATTTTGGATGTCAAAGATAATAGACAAGTAGCATTGCCAAAGGATAATTGAACCATGCGGAAGCGTTCACCAGAGTCTGATACATGATGTGGTTTGTCATATTACCAATAATTGCATCAAAACACTTACTTTTAATAATAGCTCAGTGGAAAAATAATAATAAATGCTGCCATTTATCAAACACCTTCTATGTGGCATGCAATGGTATCACTGAATTCTCACACCCTACAAAGTAGGATTATCTCCTTTTTATTGATGAGGAAACTAAGGTTAAGAGAGATTAATCAGCTTGTTTATGTGCATTTAGGGACTGAGCTGAGACTCAAACCCAGGTCTCTGCAAAGCTTATGGTATTTCCACTTCATTCCTTTGCCAAGAAATAAGAAATAATACATAATATGTATGGTAATATAATAAGAAATATAATACATTTAGTTGTCTTACATTAACATAGCATAATTATTTTTCATCAAAAACATGTAAATAATTATGAACTTAGGGCTGATAAAATGTTTTGGCCAACTGAGAAATGAGATCTGCTCTGATAAGCACTAGCACATCAGGTCAGAGTAGGAATTTGTAGCATAAATTTCACCTATCAATAGGTGGCAGTATTCACCTAAATCTCTTTACAAGGAGCTAGCACAGGTTGCTTCTTATGACCAATCCCTAGGCCAACTGTATTCTTTGATGCACTAGATTTGGTCATAATGAATAATGAGTGCAATAGGTTGGTGGCTAATTGGGCCTGAATCATGCCTTTGTATAGTGAGATCTGGACTGTAGTGGGGTTGTGATAGAGAACTGTTATCCACGGCAGAGATGTTGGGATCCCTCTCCATTTACAACACTCATTTTGACTGTTCCTCTGGGGAAGTCTTTTATTGGCAATTCAAAGCCAAAGATGAATGTTGTGTCTTGGATTACTTTAATGTTGTGCAGAATTCTCAAATAATTTAAAAATGAAATGGTTAATACTCCAAAATTTGATAATTCATAAACCAATGTTTGTCTGGATTAAGAAAACAAAACAATTAGCAGACTTCAGGGTTTTAGCTTTTTCAAAACCCTATGTATGTGTACAGCTACCCATCAAATCATATGAGTCCTCACCAGTAGTCACGGAAGCTGGAATCCATGAGTGACTGTTCAATAGACAAGTCAAAGTGGTTGATTAGTCAAAATACTGAAGGATAAATACCTTCTATTTATACCTTCTAAATACTGCTGAATTTTAGCAGACCCTTCCTCCTCCTCTTCCTCCTTTGTCTATGTTTTTTCTTCCTCATCATTTTTTTTGTAAAGAAAATCTTTTATTTTAAGTAGAGACAGGGTTTCAATATGTTGGCCAGGCTGGTCTCAAACTCCTGACCTCAGGTGATCCACCTGCCTTGCCTTCCAAAGTATTGGGATTACAGGCGTGAGCCAATTAGCTGGGTATTGTGGTATGCGCTTGTAGTCCCAGCTGCTGGGGAGGCTGAGGCAGAAGAATCGCTTGAACCTGGAGGCAGAGTTTGTAGTGAGCTGAGATCACACCACTGCACTCCAGCTTGGGTGACAGCGTGAGACCTTGTGCCCCCTCCCCGTCCCCCAAAAAGAAAATCTCAATATTGAAATACCTGTAGTCAAAAGTCACAGAATCAGTCTCTATTTTCTACTTGCCAACAGGAGTCCACTTAGGAGAATTTAGTTTTATAAAGTCAAGAAAACGGGTAGATAAAAAGATAAAAGAATAAGCTGAAAGACTCTTCGACCTATCTTTATGCTGGCCTCTCCATTTCTGTTTGAGATACTTGGGAACAGATCATTGTCAATGACGATCAACAAGCACTTAGAAATGGAATAGGATGAGTAGTTCTAATTCTCAGAACTAAGAAGTTAACTCCAGTAAGATTCTTAAGATTCTCAGCAGACCAGATTATCTTAAAAGAAAACGGATTGGCTGGTGGAATAAGCAAGGTGGCCCTGAAGACAGCCTATTCACCTCTCTTTTATGCTTCCATTGGGATGAGTGTCTTTCTCCTCTCTCCTTGTGTTATTTATAACTATGTTAACACTCTCAGCACAGCTTAACTTCCTTAGAGTTATTTGGGGCTCTATGTAATTCCCTTACTGGATTGAAATCTCCCTGAGGGCAGGACTTGGGCCTCATTAATTTTCGAGTTTCCCTCTCAGCTCTTGGATTGAGGCCCTGTGCATGGCAGATAATTTTCAATACACATAGGTTTAACTGAATGGAATTAAAGAGAACTGAGAAGAATGCATTTTGTATTTTTGCCCAGTTTAAAGAAAAATTTCAGCTTCTGTGTTGGATGCTATGCATGATCATGTTTCTAATTTCTTGTCTGCTTCTTCCATTTCAGAACAGTATTGATGATGGTAGATGTAATGTATCATGCCAAAGGCCAGGACATCCCCCTAGAACCATTAATTATCTATTTTTACATCCTCGGCAATGCCATCTGATTTTGTAGAGGAATACTCTGGTTATTTGAAGGTTAAATGCAGAGGCAAGCAAAAAAAAAAAAAAAAAAGCAGTTACAAGGGACATTAAGTGACCTAGTGTGTCATTCCAATCACTAATATTTCCTGCCTTTGTGGTTTGGAGACCCAGTCTGCACTAAAGAGCTGAACAAGGCAACGCTGTTTCCTAGTGGTGATTATCATTGTTCCCCCTATTGGGACAAAGCTAAGTACAAGGGGAGACAATGAGCAACCCGTCTCACAAGGGAAGGGGAAGCATCTTCAAAAGCTTACAAAATTACATTCAACCCATTAGGCATATCAGGAGATATTGCCAAGCTGGAGAAATGAATTACCCAGCTGAATATCACAGGCATAATGCAGTTGTCAACAGCAACGGTGCAGCTGTAGACTGTCTGATTATGTGTTGACTGTGCTGGCCATTCAGGGACACGCCAGGAAGGAAATTGTTGTCATATTGTCCACCACATTCCAAGCCCCATCTCAGCCATGGTGATAAACCTGATACCCTGAGGAGCACATGGAAAACAAAAATAACAACAGCAAACCAGAAAGAAAGAGCATTCTCTTCTGATAGTCTTTTATTTCTAGCATTGCTGGAGTCTCTCCCCTTCTGTGATTCCAATCTGTCATCTTCTTTTAAAAAAATGACCATGACAAGGAATGCAAATTTAGATTCTGGCCCTCCAAACAAACATTTCACGATGGGCTTTTTAACCTCTGTTAAATTCAAAATAAGCAGCAGTCCAGCAAGAAAGCTTTAACTACGTGGGTGGGATTTACACCTTTCTTATGAGTCAAAGATGAAGGCAGGCTGGAGTTTTCCCTTTTGCTGATGCATCTAAAAAGGTTAATTTATAATGTTTCTTGACAGCAACTAGAATCTTCTTGAAGATTCTTCTGGTCTTTTTTTTTTTTTTTTTTTTTTTTGAACACCAGGTTTCTTCTCTAAGTGAGGGGGTCAAGCTATATGACTTGAAAATCGCTTCTAGCTCTAACATGCTATGGTATCAAGAAGCCACAGAGAACTTAGCACATAGAAGAACATCTCTGTCATAAAGAAAAAAAAATGCTTTATTTCAACCCAGATAGTCTTGGTTTGTATTGGACCTATGATCTGATATGACTCTGAAATCAGAGTCAATATATGTGACCTCTATGTTCAGAGAGTGCATTGAAATCTGCTTTAAACATGTTATTTATTGGAATGTTTTCTTTTTAAAAAAGGAACTAATGTAGATGTGACCCACTCATTAATAGAACTTCATTATCTATTCAGATTTTCTTCAGAGAAAGCCAACAAGATGTTTCTATTAGTGGGGCTGGTGCTTTGTACATGCTTACAATATAGCACAGGAGCATTTGATCCTTTAATTACCCTAGGTGGCCCCACTCAGTGGGTGGTGATTTGGATGAGGAATCCAGATAGCTTTAGTGGTCAGTCAAGCCATAGAAAAAACCCTCCTCCTTCCACCCTCATTTATTTTTCTCTCCTGAGTGCCAATCAAAGTGAGGTTTTTTTTGTTTTGTTTTGTTTTTTGTTAATTCTTCTAGAATATTTCTGTTTGGCATTTGAGTCCAGGCTTATGTTAAATTTTAGGCCCCCAAGACCAAATTTCCAAAAGGGTCCTCTCACCCTTGGTTAACTGCTAAATAAATAAATCTCTAAAGAAGCCTTCTGTCTTTTCCAGGTCCCTTTCTCCATTTATTTCACAGCTTAAGTGTTCCTTAGACGATATTTGTGTGAGTAGCTTGTGACCCACTCTCCTGCCAAATTGCTCAGCTTTCTACCTCCATAAGAAACACCTCCTCCACTTGACAAATGGAAAAGTTACCTTGGTTTATCTCCACAACTTCATGGATCTTAGTATTAAAGAGAGAATTCTTTGTAATTAATCACAGTGAGAATTTGAAATACTAAGGTAAAGGAGAAGTGAGGAAGTTAATTGTATTTGCACATTCAAACATAATAATAAGGACCTACAGCTGTGTAATAAGACCCAGCAATTATAAAGGAAGTCTGCACTATCAGTTAAACACTGACTGCAAATGCCACTTTACCCATTAAAATTACTCTCAGCTGAAAATAAAAACTTGGTCCAGTTTCTTCTAAGAATGTCAGATGAAGTTTGCTGTACAAATATCAGGAGTATCTGACCTAAAGCATATAGCAACAAAGAGGCATTTAATGAATTGGAGAAAAAAAGAACAGAGGTGGAAAAAAAAGAAAGTTGAAGAAGTTGTAGGAATACTTTTAAGAAGGCTTGAAGGGTTCATTTTGTTAAATTGTCACCTCATCTTTATTAGTCCCATCCTCTCTTCACAGACATTGCACATTGTGCGACCCTTTGATTTCTGGCCTAGTTCTTTGGTCTTCAGACTCCTGTACAACTTCCCTTTCTTCATTTTGTCCCAGACTCTGAGCTCCTGTGAAAGTAGATAGAGCAGGGTCTGAATGGGCTGCTCTGACCGCTTTCTAGGATTGTTCACAGGAGCTTTCTCAAGGACTGCATATGCCAAATACTCAACGTCATTCTTTGGCACTGTGAAACCTACTGGATATACCTTGCGGCACAGCAAAGACACTGAATGGAATTAGAGGGTCAATGACTTGTTCGTTTCCTTCATCATTTGGAAGGAAAGTACAAGATTTTGCTTGGAGAGGATGAAAAGGACAGCAACAGGTGCCTTCTGTCTGTGCTGCCCTTTTAGCTAGCATAGTCTCCTCTTGGTTTGAAAGGGAAATCACAATGTTTCACCCATTTGTCAGATGCTCAAATGCAGTCTGTCAAATACAAATACAATCAGGGCTGCTTATTCATTCTCATTGTCCCTTCAGTGGTTTATCTTCCGCATCAAGGAAAAGTGGGAGTTTTCTATGACATTTGCAACTGCGAAATGCATTTCAATCTTAAAGAAAAAGAGAGAGAGAGAGAGAGAGAGAGAGAGAGAATGAATCACGCTACATATTCACCATGTCCTCACTATATTAGTGAGAAAATCAAGCCTCAGGAGCATTTACACTTCATTAATGAAATATTAATTTAGTGCAATGTGGCATATGGACAGGAGAAATTGTGGCTATTTTAACTGATTGAATTAAACCCAAATAGGATGAAGAGACTTACATGTAGCCCAGTTAAACACATTTGCACTTGAACAAGAAGGGCTTATTTGGAGCTTGGCAGCATTGAGTAGTTGAGACTGAGAATATATCCCTGCCTGAGAGGGTATCGGGTACCAAACAAGAACCCCAGAATTAGAGTGATGGTTTTGAGGACTGTTTGAGAAAATGTTATGTTGCTTTCAGTTAATGTAAAACCATTCACCTCTTCTTTTCTCTACATCTATACATTTCTTGACTGAACCTGTATCTAAAAGGTCCTGAGGTTCAGGATGCTATAAATGTTACTGATGAGGGCAGCCTAAGCTTGAGACCCATTGTAGGAAAAAGTCCAGTATATTGCAAATGAAATATTAGTTAGAGTCAGGAGATATGAGTAAAAGACTTGGGTTTACTACTTATTAGCTGTGAATCTTTGCAGTCTTTGGCCCCTTGACCTAAGTCTTAATTTTCTTATCTATAAAATGAAATTAATAGATAAGAAAATTAAGACGTAGGTCCAGGGTCCTTTTGTAGTCATCCTGCAAAAGGCTAGAATAGACATATTACAACAGAAGATATGCGAGTGGTCAATAAGCATGTGGAAAGGTGCTTAACATGATTACTCCTCAGAAAATTGTAAAATAAAATTAAAAGGAGATACCAGTTTACATCCACTAGGATGGCTAAAGCCAAGTGTTGGTGAGGATGTGGAGCAACTATAATGCATTTAGGCTGCTGATTGGAGTGTAAAATGGCATAACTTTGGAGAACTGTTTGACAGTTTTTTACAAAGTTAAATATAATATACCTTATGACTCAGCACTTCTACTTTTTAGTTCTACCCATAAGAAAGGAAAATAAATGCTCACAAAAAGAACTATATAAGAATATAGCAGTCTTAGCTAAAATAGCCAATCTTGAAATAGACCAGATATCATCAATAGCTAAACAAATTGTGGTATATTCATTCTGTGGACTATTACTTAACAAAAGAATAAACTACTGAGACATACAATAATGTGAATGAATCTCAGAAACATCAGATTAAGCAAAAGAAGTTAGACACAATAGAATATTTGCTGCACAATTGTATTTCCATGACAACCAAGTACCGAAAAAACTGATCAATAGTGATAGAAATCAAAACAGTGGCTGCCTAGGTAAGACTAGGGTGGTGGGATATTTGATTGGACAGTGGAAACTTACAGGCACGTTGGAAATGTTCAGTATCTTGACTTAAGTGTTGCTTAGGGGAGTATATACAATTATTGAAACATAACCAAAACACAAAATCTATCCATGGTATTGTATGTAGATTATAATTAACGAATAATGCCTGCCTTAGCTACCTTACAGAGATATTGGAAGATCAGATGAGATTTGAAGCAAATGTAAAATGCCATGTAAATCTGAGTTGTTATCATTTGATAGGTAAGACCAAACATAGACTAATCTAAGAATGGGCAGGCATATGGAGATGGGTATTTGTAAGGTGAGTGCAGGATCCCAGGATGTGAACCCAGGCCGCAGCCCAAGGACCAAGGAACAGTACTGAGAGCCATCCTCTTTCCACCTCAAGGCTCATGATGCTGTTAGCTCATACAGTGTCTTTATGAGGCTCAGAAAAAGAACCTGTTCCTTCTTCATACTGTGGCACACTGCTTAGGGAACATAGCCTGGCTGGGTTTTAGCACTCGCTTTACCTCCTGGACCAGGCTTGTTTGTGCCTGGAACAATCTGCACAGCTTCATATGAGGTCCTCTTTAAGGCCTTTGCACATACTGTTCCATCTGTCTAAAACATTTGTCCCTGTTTCATGGGACTGGCTCCCTTTCATCTCTCAGGTCTTGGCTTAAATATCATTTCCTCAGAGAGGAAATATCCTTTCCTCGTGTCTGTTAATCTTTATTTCACCACCCTGTTGTTTTTCTAAAAGCACCAACCATAGTTTGTTACTACTTTCTTTACTTGGTGTTTCCTGGTCTGCTCCCTTTTAGACTGTGAGTTGCAGGGGAGCAGGGAATCCATCTCTCGTTCACCATAAGACCCCAAGGCGTAGCATAGTGCCTAGCACATAGTAGGTGTCCTACAAGTATGTGATGAATGGCAAAACCAGATGCAGGTTTGGAGAGGCGTGAGGCTGGAAGCTAGTGACCTTTCCAGAGGGTGATCAGGTAGCAAAGGCTGAAAAACTGGAGACCAGCAAAGGAAAGGAGGTCTGTGGAGGACCATGGAGGGCCAGAGATTTGGCATTTAGGGCAGCTGGGATTAGGAGAGAGACTCTGTGAAGTGGCAAGTACCTATGTTAGGGATTCAACTAAAGGAGTTTGAAAGGAGGAACTGGGAGAAGGGGTCAGAGTAAGATCAGCGGAAATAATGTCTAGATACTAACCCTGAGGCCTCCTGGATTGGCTTCCTTTTATGCTCTGGGTCTAGACTGCACAGGCAGTGCTGGGCCACAGACAGGGACAAATCAAAAGGTCTCTGGGAATTGGCAGTGGAAAAGCAAGCACCTTCTCACAGAAAATATCATTTAATTTTAAACCAGAGCCCAGGTGGGAGTGGGCAGAAACACCGAACACAGGTCTACTGTCCGGTAGGCTGAGGATGGCTTCCAGTAACTACATGGTAGCCCTCAGGATGTGGAGCAGCAGACCCACTATGGTCAGACCCACACTGGGTGGTAGGGGTGAAGGATGAGAATATCCAATGGGAATAGAATATTTAGGAATGGTTCTTTCATTTTAGCACCAGGGTTTCAGTTGAACCTGAAGGGGATTTGCAAAGAGTTCTAGATTCTGTGATCAGATCACAAAATAATAGCACTGATATCACAAAATAATAGGACTAGAAGTTGAGTATCCCTTCTCTGAAATGCTTGGGACCAGAAGCGTTTCAGATTTTGGATTTTTTCTTGGATTTTAGAATATTTGCATATACATGAGATACCTTGGGGATGTGACCCAAGTCTAAATACAAAATTCATTTATATTTGATAGACTCCTACTACAAATAGCCTGAAGTTAGTTTTATATAACAATTTTTGCTACTTTTGTGCATGAAGCAAAGTTGTATACACTGAACCAACAGAAAGCAAAAGTGTCACTATCGCAGCCACCCATGTGGACAATCTGTGGTTGTTTGGCATCACCGGTATTCCTGACTCTGAATTTATATGCTACCAACAAGCAATCACTTTTGTATAACTTTTCACACATACATACTTAACAGTAAAAAATATGACATACATTAATACAGTGAAAATATAACGTACTCAGGGTAGGTTGTGGTGTCACATTGGCACTGAAAAAGTTTTGGAGTTTGGAACATTTTGGATTTTGGATTTTTGGATTAGGGATGGTCTACTTGATAAGTACCTTATACCCACCAATTCTTTTGAACCCCACAGCAACTCTGTGATGGGAGGCAGTATTAGAAGCATCTGAATTTACAGATGAGAAAAGTGAGGCCCAAGTCTCATGGCTAGAAGGTGGCAGAACCAATACTTTGTAAAAAGATTCACCTTCACATGAACAGTGGGTAATGGATAAAAGAAATGTGGCACACACACACACACACACACACACACACACACACACACACACACACACACACGAGACAGAGAGAGAGAGAGAGAGAGAGAGTGTTTATGTAGCCCTAAAAAGGAGGAAGTTCTATTATTTGTGACAACATGGATAAACCTGGAGGACACCATGCTAAATGAAATAAGAAATAAGCCAGGCACAGGAAGACAAATACTTCATGATGTCACTGGTGTAGCATCTAAAAATGCTGAACTCATAGAAGTGGAGAGTAGAATGGTGGCTGCCAGGATCTGGGGGCAGGGACAGGAAATGGGGAGACATTGGTCAAAGATTACAACATTACAGTTACACAGATTGAATAAGTTCTAGAGATCTAATGTACAGCATGGTGACTATAGTTGATAATACTGAATTATATACTTGAAATTTGCTAATAGAGTAGATCTTCAATGTTCTCAACATATACACTCACACAGAGTAACTGTGAGGTGATGGATATATTAATTAGCTTGCTAGTGATAATCATTTCACAATATATATTTATATCAGAACATGGAGTTGTACACCTTAACTACATACAATTTTTAATTTTCAAAAGCACAGCAGTCCCTCCTAATTTGTGGTTTTGCTTTCTGTGGTTTAGTTTCAGTTATCCATGGTCATCTGCAGTCTGGAAATACTAAATGGGAAATTCCAGAAATAAACAATGCAGAAAGTTGAAATTGTACACGATTTTGAGTAGCATGATGAAATCTTGCACCACCCTAATGTCCTGCCCAGGATGTGAATCATCCCTTTGTCCAGTGTATTCATGTGGTATACACTACATGCCCCTAGTTATTGATATCTTCTGCTGCTGCTATCTAACTATTGACATTGCCATGGCTCAGTGATCCTCTTTATGATGTATCATCAGAAAGTCAGGAGTAGTCTACTGCTACATCACAATGCCCGTGCTATTCACCTCACCTCCTCTCATCCTGTACGCGCTGTCTCATCTCACATCATCACAAGAACGGTGAATAGAGTGCAATAAGATATTTTGAGAGAGAGACCACATTCACATAACTTTTACTACAGAATATTGTTATAAATATTCTATTTTATTATTAGTTATAACTGTTAATAATTTACTGTGCCTCATTTATAAATTAAACTTTATCATAGGTATTTATGTATAAGAAAAACATAGTGTACATGGGGTTCAGTATTATCCATGATTTTAGGCATTCACTGGGGGTTTTGGAATGTACCCCCTGTGGGTGAAAGAGCACTATTGTACCACAATAAAGCTGGAAAAGATTTTAAAAAATTTTTCCAATCTATGAATCAAAAAAAGAGCAGAAATCTATGACACACATAATAGAAAAACAATAGAGGAAACCAATGAAACAGAGAAAAATGTCTTTAAAAAGATAAAATTGGCACCTCTATTAAAACCGTTGAAGAAAAAGAGAGAAGATGCAATTTACCAATATCAGGAATTAAGTGAGGATGTTATTATCAACAGTACAGATATTAAAATGATAATAACGGAATACGATAAGCAATTTTATAAGTATAAATTTGATACCTGTGATGAAATGAACCACTTTCTTGAAAAACAGACTATCACAACTCACCCAACATGAAATAGATGATTTTAATTGTCTTTTAACCATTAAGGAAATTGAATTTATAATTTAGAAACATCAAAAAAGTAATGTCTAGTCCCAGATTGTTTCACTGGATAATTTTCTATCAAACGTTCCTAAAAGAATTAGAGAATTAGCACAAATGTTATACAATCCCTTTCAATCCAAAAGAGGAGGGAACACATCATATTTTATCTTATGAACTTAATATTATGTTGATAACAAAACTGGATAAAGACAGTGCCAATAAATACTCCTCACAGATGTAGATGCAAAAAATTATTAACCAATATTAGCAAACAGAATTCATAAATATATAAAAAGAGTTATATACCATGACAAAGTGGTATTTATTTAATGGATGTGAAGCTGATTCAATATTTGAATACCAATCAATGTAATTCACCATATTAACAGATGAAAGGCGGCAAAAACTCACATAACCATATCACTTGATGCAGAAAAAGCATTAAACATAATTCAACATTCATTCATTCATGATAATAACACTCAGAAAAATATCAATAGAATGAATATCCTCAGTTTGATAAAGACTATCTACCAAAAATCCAATAGCTAACATAAGTCAATGGTAAAAGACAATGCTTCCCCCTAAGAAAAGTTATGCCAACTCTCATCACTCTTATTTATCATAATTTTGTGAGTTCTAGTTAGTAATAGAAAGAAAATGCAATAAAAGGCATTTTATTGAAATGCTAGCTAGAAAAACAATTACTGGCTAGAAAAAATAAAATCATTTCTATATGCAGATGAAATAATTGTAGAAAATCCCAATAAATCTACAAAAAGACTACTAGAACTAATAAATGAGTTCAGCAAGGTCACAAGACAAGAGATGAACATACAAAAGTCAATTGTGTTTATGTATACCAGCAGTGACTACATGGATGCAATTTAAAAGTACAATACCATTTACAATTGCTCAAAAAATTAAAATCTTCAGTGTAAATCTAACAAAACACAGACAGGACTTGTATGCTGAAAACACTAAAATGCTGGTGAAAAAAATCAAGGTCTTAATAAATGGAAATACACACTGTGTTCATGGATTAGAAGATTCAACATAGTACAGATGTCCATTCTCCCCAGGTTCGCGTATACATTTAATACAATTCCTCTCAAATTCTCAGCAAGATTTTTTTTTAGATATGGAAAAGATTTTTCTAAAATGTAGTTGAAAAAGCAAATGAACTAGAATAGCTAAACCAATTTTGAAAGATGAAAAGTAAATTGGGAAGAATCAGGCTACTCAATTTCAAGACTTACCATATACCTATGGTAGTCAAGACTGTGTGATGTTGGCAGAGAGACAGATACATAGATGAATGAAACAGAACAGGGAATCCAGAAATTAACCCTTACAAATAGGCCAAGTGAATTCTGAGAAAGGTGCAAAAATTATCCAACAGAGAAAAGATAGTATCCTAACAAGTGATGCCGGCGCAAGTGCACATCCAGAGGCAAAAAAACACCCAAACCAAAAAACAACCTCAACTAAGGCTCACATCTTACATATGAAATTTAATTCAAGATGGATATTTTCCAGGAATACATTTGACAAAGAACAAGTATCTATAATATATAAAGACTTCTCAAAATTCAACAATAAAACCCAAATATTCCAAATTATTGCCAAATATTGGAATATTTGGGTTTTATTGTTGAGAAAATGGGCAAAAGACAGGAAGAGATATTTCACTGAAGAGGGTATATAAATGGCAAACATGCAATCAGCATTTGAAATAAACACGTGAAATTATATTCAACACTGTAAGACAAGCTTCAGAGTGAGAAAAAATATTTTCAAGCTATATGATATGGTTTGGCTGTGCCTCCACCCAAATTTTATCTTGAATTGTAGTTCCCATAATCCCCATGTGTCATGGGAGGGAGCTGGGGGGAGGTAATTTAATCATGGGGCAGTTAGCCTCATGATAGTTCTCATGATAGTGAGTTCTCATGAGATCTGATGGTTTTATAAGGGGCTTTCCCTTTTTGCTTTACACTTCATGCTGCTGCCATGTGAAGAAGGATGTGTTTGCTTCCCCTTCCACCATGATTGCAAATTTCCTGAGGCCTCCTAAGTTCTGTGGAACTGAGTCAATTAAACTTCTTTCCTTTTTAAATTACCTAGTCTCAGGTATGTCCTTATAGCAGCGTGAGAACGGACAAATACACCATACATCTGACAAAGAACAAATATCTAGAATATATAAAGATTTTTCAAAACTCAAGAATAAAAACCAGATATTCCAATGAGAAAAAATGGTCAAAAGACATGAAGAGATATTTCACTGAAAAGGTTATATAGATGGCAAAAATGCAATAACTGTTTTAAATAAACATGTGAAATTATATTCAACACCATTAGCCATTGAATAAGCATGAGAAATTATATTCAATATTATTATCCACTAGGGGAATGAAAATTAAACTACAATCACTACAAACCTAACAGAATAACCAAAATAAAAAAAAAAAAAGACAACAAATGTTGGTGAAGATGTGAAGAAACTGGATCAGTTGTACATGGAGTAAGAATGTGAAATTGTACAACCATTCTGGAAAACAGTTTGGAAGTTTTTTTTTTTAAACTAAGCATGTAATTGACATATATTCCAGCAATTGTACTAGTAGGCATTTATCCCAGAGAAATAAGGACTTTAGTTTACATAAAAATCTGTACACAAGTGTTTATAAAAGCCTATTAATATTAGCCAAAAACTGAAAACAACTCAGTTGTCCTTCAGTAGATGAATGGTTAAAATAAACTGTTATATACATCCATTCCATGGAATATTACCTAGCAATAAAGAACAAATTTTTGATACACACAACCACCTTGATGAATTACCCTGAGTGAAAAAAGTCAACATTAAAATGTTACATACTATATCATTTCATTTATATAACACTTATGAAATGTAAAAGTTTAGACATAGAGAACAGATTAGTGCTTGTCAGGAGTTAAGGAGGGGTTAGGGATAGGAGGGAAGTGGGTGTGGTCATGAGATGGCAAGTTAAAGGATCTTTGTTGTGATGGAAATGTTCTGTTCCTTGATTATATCAATAGTCTGGTTGTGGTATTGTTATCAATGGTTCTAAGATGTTACCATTAGAGGGACCTGGGTAAAGAGTACATGGAATCTCCCTGTATTATTTTTCTCAATAGCATGTGTGTAGAGCTACAGATATCTCAAAATAAGAAGTTTAATTAAAAAGTTGATCCACTGTGAAAATAACCTGCTTCAATAGTCTAGGTTAACCTCCTTTAATATACTTCGCATTAGTGGTTCCTTGTCATAAACACTAAAGTGAGCATTGTGGAGTGGTTCTGGTGATACCATGGCTTCATCAGCTCAGACGGCAACAACTGGGTGTTGAGCAGCAGATGAATTTTGTACAAACTATTTACTCCAGTGACCTGGAGCTATGTTACCAGATTCACCACTGTTTAACCAGGATCTAGTGCAGCACTTTGCACATGCCTGCACCCCCACCCCCAACAAATCAAAAGGTATTTATTGAATGTAATAATAAATAAAAGGACACTTTCATGACTCTTCTAACTGTACTGCCTCAGAGTTGGACTGTGTTGATTTTACCTCAAGTCTAATGGAATTGTTGGCTCTTAGATTCGCTAGTGATGAAGTCCAAAAGAAAGATAAAATTACTTGTTTGAAAATTTGATATCCAACTTACTGAGAAATCAACAACACCCCTTGGTGAAAGCCAAAGGAAGTGGCCTTGTATAGTAGACAGAGCATGAGTTACATAGTATTTTGACCAACAAATCCATTCCTAGGAAATTATCCTATAATTATCCATCACCAAATGTGCACTAACATATGAACCGGCAGCATACATTTCATTACAGTAGTGCCTCTAGTCACCAAAAGTTGAAATCAATCAAACTATTTAATGGAATTTAAACCATGATGATTCTTATAATAAAATACCATGCAACTATTTAAAGGGATCTGGTAGATATGTATTACTGACACAGAAAGACATTCAAGAAGAATTTTATAAAGCAAGTTCTAGAACCGTGCTCGTTTTTGTGTAAAAAATGTACAAGTATGTCTCTTGGTTTAGTAGTTTATACATAAAAAAAACAGAAAGATATACGCTGTTCTATTAACATGATTATTTTGGGAGGGGGTAGGATTATGAGGAACTTTAACTTTTAACTGTGTTCTTTATCTCTTTAAATTTGAAAGGGTTTCTGTTAATAACTTTTCTAATTAGACAAATATGTTTTTCTTTTTTCTTTCTTCTTCTTTCTTTTCTTTTCTTTCTTTCTTCTTCCTTTTTTTTTTTTTTTTTTTGAGGCAAGCTCTCACTGTTGCCTAGGCTGGAGTGCAGTGATGTGATCATGGCTCACTGAAGCTTTAAACTCCTGTTCTCAAGCAATCCTCCCACCTCAGCCTCCTGATTAACTGGAGCTGCCACCGTACCTGGCTAAGTTTTTAAATTTTGTAAAGATGGGGTCTTGCTATGTTGCCCAGACTGGTCTCAGACTCCTGGTCTCAAATGATCCTCCCACCTCAGGCTCCCAAAGCACCAGGATTACAGGCAATTTTCTTTTTTTAAAAAAAGTATGAGCTTTGAAGGTTAACAGACTTATGTTAGAATTCTTGCACTTCTATTAACTACGCAAATTTGAACAAGTTACCTGTCTCCCAGTAAGTAATTTTTGGAGCCCCAGTTTCATCATCTGTAAAATAGGGAGAATGATACTTAGCATAAAGTTACATGGCTTCAGTGAGGTAATATATGATCCAGAACCAGGCTTAAAGTGGTTAATCTATAAAGTAAATTCCTGCCAAGGAATTCCTTTTCAACTGCCAAGACTGTTGAAGAGTGGTAGATTTCTGATCATTGTACTTGCCTACAACATCTCAATCTTGTAAAACCTTGATATCCACCAGGCCCTGTGGACTCACTGAATTTCTAAGACTGGCTACTTCCTGTCAGTTGTATTCTAATCTCATCCAAGATCCAAAGTCAATGTCACATGCAGTCTCGGTACCCTGGTTCGGTGTTGATGTTCTACCTACATGATTATCAATGATTATTTATTCAGGCATTCAGGTTCAGAATTTCACTGTTCTATTTCTATTATAAGCTTATTTAGTGATGGAGAAAAGCCCTTCAAAGCTCTGTGTCTTCATTATTCAGTAAATGCAGCTAAATGGGGCTAGGTGCAAAAGCTACTAGACAGTCTTTGATTGGATCTCTTATTTGCAACTTTGTTTTGGGAGATCAGTGTCCCCTAGCTTTTGGCCCCTGGGGCAGAGAAAGCCATAGCTTGGGGGCCATTGCACTACAGAGTTCTGATGCTGTGTCGTGAAAATGGGTTGAAATAAGCCAGCCAGATGATTTTAGAGCATTTCAGATTAAACCAAGCCATTATGGTTGATTGGTTCCAAACTATTACATGCCATACAATGTGAGACTCTGTGACTCTTAGTGTCCAGAAAGATTCTGTCCAATCTGGCAGTGAGCACACTGCCAGGAAGGAGGGGAATGAAAGATTAATGCCAGCTGAGGGCAGAAGAGGTGACATGGCTAACAACGTGGAGTGGGCGCAGGTCAAACAACTCCGAATATCCTCTCTTATGGCTGAGAGGTAGCACAAACACGTGGGACATTTCTGCCTGCACTGTGGATATCTGGGACATTGTGTGAATCCTTTCAGTGACAGGAAACTCACTAACTTTGGAGGAGCGTCATTTTCACCAAGCTTTGTGAGAACATTGCCTATGGCTACTAATACAAGCGTGCCAAAGTCTGTTTTCTCTCTAGGGATGATGTGGGAAGCTGTATTAAAAAACAGTTACTAAGTTTTGGAATTAGTAGCCACAATTCTCTTTGACTACTTGTGTACGTGAGTTTTCTAATGCTGAACTTCAGGATTTGACTAAGGTGGAGGAAGCCAAATTCTAAGCAACATGGAACAGATCTCTCAGTACAGAAGTGCAAATAGGAGAAAGACTCTCAGGCTGGTGAGCAACCAATCAAATGTCTGAGGACTCTATCACAGCATATTACCGATGATCGACATCTGCCTAAGTGTGGAATCTGTCTTCCTACCACCCTCAGGAGTAGGAGTGAAAGACGACATTTTCTCAAATGCATTGCTCCTTGATCTTGCCTGTCTGACCCATCAATATTGACCTTGAGACTTTCAGTTTGATTCATTTTCTTAAAAAAAAAAAAAAACACAATTTCCTGTGTCTAAGGGAGAGTGGAAAGGTTAAAAAACATCATTATAAAGGCTCCAAAGATTTTTGGGACATCAAATTGCTCTGACAAACCATTTTTATGAGTTAAGTGTAAAGGAAACAGAAACATGCGGATTAAATTTCCCTTAAAATACACATGGGCTTAAAAATTAAGGGGGGAAAGAAGGACTTGGCAATGTGGGTTTCAGGCTTTGCCAAACCCCAACTCCTGAGAAATAACTTGAGATGCTTGACAAACCCAAAAAGCAGCTGGTTTTGCCCTGTGCCCTCATCGAGCGACATCTAGAGTCCTGTGTGATTGGAACCTCTGTAACTGAAATGTGCTAATTTACAAACTCATGCTCTGATTCTTCAAATTACCCTAAGCATTCCCTGTTTATAAGATTTCCCCCTAAAGGCCTAGTCATCCTCAGGCTTTCCTTGTACCCAGGCAGAGTCAGAGATCAGCATTATAATTCACATTTCATGAGTGAAAACATGGAGCTCCATGAGGTCTAAACCAGAGAACTGGTGGCAGCTTTCTCAAGACAGAAAATTTACCATATGCACCCCACACTTGCCTTAAGTACAGAAAATCCTGGGTTCATTAAGTTCTGTGGTGAATTTGTAGACAGATGACAAGTATAAACTCTTTGTTGAGCATTGAGAATTCAGAGGGGTGTGTATAAATTTAGCTAATAGCATTCACTCATTCATTCATTCAACAAACAAAGGTTTATGGAGTACAAATGTACGATTTGAATCACAATGAAGAATAGAAATAAAAGCAGCTAGTTCTTATTGGGGATTACCATGTGCCAGCTATTGTGCTAGCCCCTTTATGTGCAGTATCTCATATAATGCTAACATCAACTCTCAGAGGTCTGTGTTATAACTATTTCCATTCTACAGATGAGGAGGGAGACATAGAGGAATCTGATAATTTTCCTAAGATTTACCAGAAAGAACAGATCTGTGATTCAAAGCCCAGATTGATGTTAGAGATAATGGATGCTACCTTCTAGAACCTTGGCAGTCCCCTGGGCAAGCAAAGTAATATTCAAATATAAATATAATAAAGAGGGATAAATATCCCAAAGACATCCATTATGTAAAGGGATTACTTTCTGCTATGATTAGGAAGGCTTTATGTAGGACACACCTTTTGTAAAGTATTTTAAAGGATGAGTACAACCTGAATACCAGGGGAGGGGTCAGAGTCCTTCCTGCTGGAGAGAACATCCAAGGGAACACTGGAAGGTACTGCAGAGATGCAGGGAGACCTCACCACGTGCAGCTTTGATGCAGGCAATTGCAAGTATGTACTATCAGCCACTACAACAAAAAATAGATCCTCCAAAGCAATTTAAATAGCTCAGGCAATTTCATCTGCTATTGCCCAGAAAATGAGTATAAGATAGAACGAGTCTGTTATTTCATCTTCTGGGTTCTGACTGAGACTCTCTTGTGCTGTGAGCATCTCACAGTGCTGAAGTGATTAAAGGTGCATAAAGGTGCACATTTTTGCACAACATAGCCTCTACCAGGTTGGCTGGGACTCAGATGAAGTCTACTCCAAGACTATTCCATTTTACGCTGGTATCCCTGAGATGGAGTAAATTGGATCATACGTGATATTTGCTGTATTTTCTGATTTTAGAGCTTAACCCTCTTGTATAAATGCAGATCCACTACATCTGCTTATTTTGTAAATGAACTCTTGAAATTAGAAGGGTCAAGTTGTTAAAAATGCTTTGAGAAGATGTAGCAAAAAATAAATAAACTCAAAGAAACTGTAAATTGTGTGTGAAAATATATGCAAAAGCTAAAATTGTTACCAATGGATGAAAATATATTAATCTCTAAATATATATATAAAGAAATATTGTGCTTAAGGAAAAAAAAAGACAACTATTTGCTTGTGTCTGACAAACCAAGCCTAGAGATCTTTGATGAAAACGTTGTTTATAAATAATAGCAGGGGGCTTTAAGACTTGGGGGTAGGAAAGTCAGTAAAGAAGCAGTGAAGCTGAGAAGATTCATCAAAGAAAATACAGGGAAGTTGATTTGTAAGAAAAAGAAATGGAAGAACACCAAAGATGCATGAATAGTTAAATCTTCAAGACAATATGTTAATATGGTATGAGTTGACATAATACATGTATAGTAGAAACACATGATAACTATTCTTTCAACTTTTTTCTCTAAATATAAAAGCAAAATACACGCATTTTTAAAAAAAGTAGAATATACAGAAAAAAATCTCACAAAAGATGGATAGGAAAAAGCAAAAATTGTCCATAATCCTAGAACAGAGAGAACTGCTAAATCTTTTGATACATTTTCTTCCATAGGTGTATATTTCACATTGATTGGGGTTCTATATCAATTGCTTTCTAAATTTAACACACATAAATTTACTTGGCTATTAAAACACACAGTTTCTCACCCTTAGAGTCTCTGACTCAGTGGGTCCAAGGTAGGGCCTGAGAATTGGCATTTTTACCAAGTTTCCAAGTTTCCAGATACTGCTGCTGCTGGTCCATGGACCACACTCTGAGATCCACTGCTCTACAAAGTTTTGGTTCTTGCTATTTTCTCTGCATATTGCAGTAGGAGCATTTCCCCCCAAGCCATTAAAATTACATGAAAGTATATTTGCTAACAGTTGCATAATGTTTTATTACATGATTTATTAACCATCCCTCAGTGTTGAATAGTTTTTCCATATCCATTAATTGGAGAGTTTCATATTTCTTTACAAAAATAATTCTAAGACGACTGAGATGTACCTCTAGCCTTGAGACGGAAACACACCTAAGGTTCTGAGGCACTAGGAGATGTCTTATGGTTACTTTGCATTTTGGAGGATCAGATCACAACCCTCACACCACCAGAGGAAGGTTTCTGATTAAATAATTTTACGTGTGCAGCAAGGACCTTGTAAGCTGAGGAAAGCTGCATATCCCATGAGGTTGCTCCCAGTGACTTCTACAATGGACCAGGTGGTTCTTTTGAAGGAGATAATCAAAAACAAGTCTCAGAAACTGTTGTTTTGACATCCAACCAGCTGAAAATCTTGTTCCGGAAGCTGCTTGATAAACTCATGGTTCCAAAGAGACCTTTGAAGCTCTTGGTGAGCAGGCTCACCACAAACAGAATCATGAATAGATTGCTCTCGCCCTCCTGCCCTTTTCTCATCCTCAGCAATGAGCAACAGAAACAGTTAAACCGCCAGCAGCTCCCAAACAGTGGTTTCCGCCCTTAGCGACTGCCAGCCCCTGAAGGCTCACCACACACAGCCTCAGAGGTCTGGCTCCGAAGCTCCTCTCTGCCCAGACGCCGTAACAATAAGGAGAAAGGAAAACTGCGGCCACCACAGAGCTTCAGAGGCCAATCATCCGAATCAACCTCCACCCTTACCCCATGGCCTCTGCCTTTCTTCTCATCCATTACCTTTCCCCAAAAGTTTACAGAAATCAATGACTCTCTTTCTCATTCATTGTCTCACACTGTTCTTGAAGAAAAATTCCAAAGAGATCCGATGAATCTACATTTCATAGGAAGGATTCTCTGGACACTGTGGTACCATTCACCATGGGTGAAGCCAGTAAAATAATAGTGATAAGGAGACCAAGTGTTGATTGAACAGTGATAGATTTACCAAGCATGCTATGTGTGGGTATTATCTAATTTAATCCTCATATGAGCACTGGGAGCTCAGTACTATTACTCTTTCCATACTACTAATGAAGAAAGAGGACCACAGAGGTTAAACCACTTGCCCAATATCACTCAGCTAGCAGTGGGCTTAAGTCTGTCTGACTCCAAAGCTCATGCTCTTCACAGCCGTTTTTTTTGTTTCTTTGTTTGTTTTTGAGATGGAGTCTCACCCTGTTGCCCAGGTTGGAGTGCGCTGGCGTGATCTCAGTTCCTTGCAACTTCTGCCTCCTGGTTTCAAGTGATTCTCCTGCCTCAACCTCCCAAGTAGCTAGGATTACAGTCATGCACTAGATGGGTTTCACCATGTTGGCCAGGCTAGTCTTGAACTCCTGCCTCAGGTGATCTGCCTGCCTTGGCCTCCCAAAGTGCTAGGATTACAGGTGTGAGCCACTGTGCCTGGCCCACAGCTGTTTTAATCAGCTTCTTTTATGAAAATATATAGTATTTAATCTTTTGTTCATCAGACTCATTTAAACGCCAAAGGCTAAATTTTTTTTTTTTTGAGAATCTTAAAGGATAGAGTAGATTCTTAATAATATAGTTTAAATTAGTCAATAGAAAGTTCTCTGATTTCTTAGGTTGCTGGTTCACACCCCGCCCCCTTCCACCTCTGTGCTCAGACCACAGGGAGCATGTGGTGGTTAGTATAGAAGGAACTCAGAGTTACTACATCAAACAGCGAGAGGTTTCAATAAAAGCTACTACCTTAATTAAAAAAAAAAAAACCCTGAATTTTAAAAATCCATAACTTAGTACATATATATCCATAATTTTATATATTTATAACATGTATATCCATAGTGGTTTGAATGTGTCCCCAAAAAAGCATGTGCTGGAAAATCAATTCACAATCCAACAGAGTTAAGAGGTGGGAACTTTAAGAGAAAGTTGGGCCATGTGGGCTCTGTCCACATGAATGGACTGATGCTATTATCTCAGGAGTAGGTCCATTATAGAGGATGAGTTTGGCCCCCCTCTTCTCTCTCATTCTCTCTTTCCCCTTCTACCATGTGGTGCATTCTGTAAGATGGCCCCTGCCGGAAGCTGGCACCTTGATCTTGTATCTGAGATAATGGACTAATGCTATTAACTCAGGAGTAGGTCCATTATAAAGGATGAGTTTGGCCCCCCTCTTCTCTCTCATTCTCTCTTTCCCCTCCCACCATGTGGTGCATTCTGTAAGATGGTCCCTGCCGGAAGCTGGCACCTTGATCAGTCTCTAGAACTGTAAGAAAAAATTCCTGTTGATTATAAATTAACCAGTCTGTGGTATTCTGTTATAGCAGCACAAAACTGACTAAGACAGTAACTGAACACACACACATATACACACACACACACACAGCTATTTTTAATATCATGGTGGGCCTCAGATTTCTTAATGGAGAATAGAATGGTGGTTTCATGCATCCGTGTGCATTGGAATCATCTGGAGGGATTGTTGAAAAATGCTGGGCCCCACCCCAGGGTATCTGCTTCGAGAGTCCTGGGTGAGACCCAGGCAGCTGCTTTTCAAGATTCCCAGGTGATGCTGCTACAGGTATTACTGGTCTTGGGATCACCTTCAAGAACGATAAGAGTAGAGGATACACCAAGGCTTGACTCTGGAGAGAGGAGACTCTGCCACAGTATTTTAAAAGAAATTCCCTTTCTTCTTTGAATTCATACTGCATTGCCTTTTTGTTGAAATGACTGGTGATATAACTAGAAAGGATGAGCATCTCAAGAACTGGACCCCCTTCAAACCGAATCTTTTATATCATGACATGGGGTTTCCCCAAGGAAGGGTTGTGGCCCTTAACTCCCAGGGGTGGTCATTAACGGATAAGAGCCAGAGGAAACTAGTGTTTTCCAATAGGCTGGTTCAATACTGTCACCTCTGTGTCAATAATGGGTAAAGATATTGGCTTCTTTGTTGCCTGATGTAATTTCAGAGATGGTCACAAACAGACTCAGTCATTTTCTGTAGCTGTCACAGGAATTGGACTTTCCTCCTGCTGGCAGAAAGATCGTGGTCTCTTTCTAGAATGGTGATTGATCCCCAGATTTGCCCATCAAAATGCCCTGTGAAAATTCCTCCAGGACTCCATGGCTCAGGCCTTGTTCTGTATGCATTGATTCTGGAAGTTTCTTTGTGTACAGAGTAGAGAACGTTTAGAATTAGCATTTAGTAACATTTTCATCTAAATTAACGGGTTGAGTTCTGTGGCAGAAAGTTTCTGCTATTTCTGCCAGATTTGGGCTGTCCCTGAATGACACAAACAAGCAGGTCAGACCCTTGTTCCAGTTTGAAATTCTTTGTGTCTTGAACTATTTTGGTAAAACAGAATGGCATCCAAAGTGCTGTACCCAGCTACGCATTCTGTATTATCAAACAATCAAATTCTCAAACCTCTACTCTCTCTGCCCAGGATGGAGAAACCAGTCTAATTCCTAACACTTGCAGTCTGAGAGAAGCAGAGAGCTAGAAAATGTAAGTCTGTTTTCTTCTTTGATAAACTTCCTTGGCAAAGGACAATGACCTGAATTATGGTGTGGCCTGTGGCCTAAGAATCTTGAAGTCCGCTCCTGGCTTGCCCCGGCTCTAGCCTGTCTTCAGGCAGTGGTGCCTGGCCCATAGTGCTGTGGCTCTATCACTTGGTTTCCAGTGGCAATCATGCATTCTCTTCTTGATTACCAGCTACTGGAAGGAAACAGGGCCACAGATAACCCTAAACAGAGCTAAGCTAGAAGACAGTTCTCATGTTTGGTTTGAGAAGGCATTATTTCGTTTCTTTGTATAGCTATTTCTTTGTATCAGCTTCTAGCTGATAGCAAAACAAATTTTTGTTCCCTGAGTACATAAAGTCTCATGCCGATGGAGGTGAACCAACAATTTGCTAATCAAGGAAGAAAACAAAGCCTGAAATTCAACAAAGAGATGACTGAATATGCCTCTAAAGGACGCTTTCTTTGTGGAGACAATCTGCCAGGTAGTAAAAACATAAACTACATGGTGAAAACGTTTATGCCTAGATTATTAAAGAGAAAGCTCATGGGGACCTGCATTCCAGATCTGTTCCCAGATCCCTGCAGAAGGGATAGAGGCCCTGGAAGTATAAGAGATAATTAGGGCCCATCTCTCACCCTCAAGGAGCCCAAGGACCAACAAATGGTGTCACATTTATTTAGTCATTCGTTTAGTGAATATTTATTGAAGATTTAGCATGTGCCAGGGAGATTGTTTTGGCAATCAAATCTCAGAGTAGAAAGAGTCTCTCAATTTGGGGTCAGAAGTCTCCTGGGTAGCACCTGTTCTGTGCTGTCCTTGGTGGGTCATCACCTGGTTTCCAACCACATCTCACCTTGTGAGGCAGCTTATCCTGCTGTCCCACAGTTACCATGACTTAAGGGTTCATTTTGCATTGTCCTGAATCTGGGATCTGCCTTCTAATATCTTACCCTGCATGAAACCAGTGCATATTTGCAGGAATACATTAGAATAACTCAATCACCTTACCCACCCATCTGAAGCCTACCTCTCCCTTTACAATGACCACACACACACACACACACACACACACACACACACACACACACACACACATACACACGCACACACACACACGCAAAACCCAAAAAGTTGTTGGGTTTGTTTTTGCTTCTGTGCATGGTGGTGATGGTGGCATTTGTGTGATACAATGAATTAAAAACAAGATGGGGAAGAAGATTAGGATAAATATGTCTGGCCCTGTGCCTAACATGGTGCCTGGCATGCACTAGATCTTCAGCAATGATTTGTCAAATGAACAAGAAAATGAATGAATGAATGACCAGATGAATGAATAAAGTATGAATTACTAACTAGACAATAAAATTTTTATGTTATGGACTTTGTCTCATATATCTTCATATACCCAGTACCTAAGACAGTACTTGGCCCATCTATAGGGGTTCAAAAATAAGTAAATTCTGAATGAATAAGTGAAGTCGTAAAATTGATGACTATTGGCATATAAGTAGGCATGAAATAAATGTTGTCTGAACAAATGAATGAATGAATATGCAAGGCAAAGAAAGGTGCTTCACTGGGGATAGTTATTAGATTTCAACTGGAAAGACATTGTAATTATAATGGGTAGGTGAGCAAAGTATGACTCTGTTTAGTAGGGCTATGGTTGCTTTTTCAGCAGGAGAGGCTCTTTCCTGTTGTTGACTCAGCAGCCAGGCAGTTGGCCTTCATCCTGTGCTCTTAACTAGCATGCTAGTTTTCGCTAGGGGTGAGATAGCAGTGTCTTTCCCCCCGTCCCCCCGCACCTCGCCCCCAATCAAACTGCTTTGCTTAGAGAGTCTGCATTTGCTTGATTCTCTTCCTAGTAGCTTAAGGAAATGTGAATGTGGATGTTAATTAGATATGCTTACAGATGCTAGCAGAGAAGCTTTCTGGTTTGGTATCGGAGAAAAGCAAGATATGGAGGGAATGAGCAATGCATACTGATGTCTGTGTCCCTGTCCTCCTAGGACCACCTGGAGACCCATCATAGACACAAAAGAAAAGTGGATATTCTATTTCTTCCAACAGATTTCTTCTTGGATCTGGAACACTCTTGGCAGAGCAAGTTTATTTTCCTCAGCCATGATCCTTAGCTTCTCAGAGCCACACTCTCTGAGGAGGAGATTGTATTTTTCTTTTGATATCATCACTCCCGGCTTCTGAAGGCAGCCCTAAGACGGCGTAGGATTAAGAGTACTAAAACCTGATTTGTCTTTCCTCCTGCAATTGTTAGATCCTTAACCTCTGAGTCAGTTCAGCTATACTCCCCAGGAAACCAAGTTTTACTTTGTCCTAGAAAAAATCTGACTCAGCCTCTGCCTCTTTGGAAGGCACTGTGCTTTCCATGCCAGTGGTGAAAATGCAAACAAATGATGCCCACTACTTAGCAACAGGCATTCTCACCAACCTCCTCCTTCTGAGATGCCACCTGACTGGCTCTCCTATGCTCTACTAAATGAAGAACAAAATACTGGCAGCAGTATTTTGGGGGATACAAAAGGTGCAGCTCTAAATGTGATAAAGAATTTGGCATAAACTTTAGGAGAATTACGTGTAGCCTAGTGGATTAAGTAGCTTCCTCTCTAAGCTAAGTAATTCCTGGTTCTTAGTTAAACTAGGGCCATTTGACAATTAATTTGCAAGGCAAGTATTTGGTGCTAAAAAGGCACTTTAGAGAAATAAGTGAATAGGCTAGGGAAACTCACCAGATGCCCTGAACCATGTATCAGAGGCCATTACCCTTCCTTGCTTCAGAAAGATCCCTGAAGAGTTTCTGGATGGCCCATGGGAAGTGCCAGTAGCATCCTAGGTGGCTGGGCCATCTGCAGAAAAGAACTACAGGCCAAGTTCACAAGAAGTGAAGGGTACTCAAGGCCACTGATATAGGCAGCTGGCCAGTGTTCAGGTCAGCCCAGCTAAATGAAGCCAGTTAAATTAGCTGGAATAAATCAGTATAATACCATAAGGCCCTGAAATGTGTGGCTATTACACATCTGGTTATCAGAAGGTCAGTTCTGTGCAGTAGGATAGCACATGTCCATTGACAAAGGCTTGACCTAGATTGGTTTGCCCTACTTGGACATTACTTTTCATTGTAAGCAGGTATCTCCTAGTCATATGAGTGTCTTCTGTTATAAGAGTGAATCCACTCAAAATAGACAATCCCATATGTTTAGTCAATAATGAGTTAAAATGCCATCCCAGACAAGAAATTTAGGGAGATCTAAAAAAGGTTCTAAAGAGATATAGTCCTGGAATCAAATACACACAGATCCTTGAAATGATCCAGTGACATTCTCCTGTGGATGCTTTGCCCCCTCAGGAATTACTGACAGCTTCCACAGGGGTCTCTCTATTCTGATCATCTCTCAGGATAGAAAGGGCTGACTGATCCAGGCTTTTCTTTTCAAACTAGAAATAATACTTTTAAGGGTTGAGGGGCATGGTTTTGAGACACTGCCTTTCTCTGCCTCTCTAAATTAAGATGGAAGTATTTAAATCCTCATTTATTAAGTCAGTGTTCTCTAAGCACTCCAGTGCCTCACGGCTTGGAAGCTGGAGACAGGCACTCACGAAAGGTTGTCTTCATGTCGTTAATTTTCGGAGAAGAGGAGGAAATGAGATCAGACACTACTCAAAGAGTAATTTTGACATCAGACATTCTTTCAAGCATCTGAAAATCAATAAAATTGAGGTGAGGGGGGTCACTAAGAGGCATGGTACAGTGGCTAATGAAACTAGTTACCATCTATCTGCCTAAACTGTCTGCAAATAGAGAATTTGTTACTTTTGCTTTCAATTTATGAGATACTCTTATTTACAGTACCAGATAGACTCCACTCTTCACTGGACTCTTAGAATATTTAGTTTGCATGTTTCCCTAAGTAGAAAGGATGGTGGGGGAGAATGCCCTGGGGTTTGGCTACAACTCAAATGTGCCAGTTTACCATTATTCAAAATGTTAAGAAGAGAAGGTTAAAATCACTACATCAAGGCATATATAAATTTGATCTGAAGAAATAGGTTATATGTAGATCCTTTATCAATATTTCCTTGGGCTCTTCTGGCTTAGGAACCCTTATAACACTATTAACTTATACATATGGCATTCTTATTGCATAGCTGGATAAAATGAGTCATAGAAAAGCAAAGAGATTCCCTATGAGTTGTTTAAGTTCCTGTTTAAATTGCTGGGTGAACGGTAAAGTTGGTGCTGTAATTATAGAGGGTTCTTGGTCCTGCCTGAAATCCTTGTTAGAACAAGAGAGTTAAAGAGAATGAAGAGAAATGGGTTGAGCAGGAGGAAGAGCGTAAAAAGGGAGCAAAGAATGGGCAAAGGAAAAGAGAATTGGAGACAAAAGGTAAAGGGGAAAAAGAGAAGGATGGAAAGGAAGAGAAAATAAAATACTCAGGCAGTAGAAGATGCGATGATCTGGAAGTTTGCTTCCCAGCCCTACAACTAACTAGCAGCATGATTAAACTGTCTGAATCTCAGTTTTCTTATCTGTGAAATGGGACTAACTATATCTGCCTTGCTTTTTTCACAGGGCTCGCCAGACCACAGGAGACCAAGTATATGAAAGGGCTTTGGAAAACACAAAGTGCTGTTCAACTCCTTAAGGCAGCATGATGGCAGAAACAGTTACTCCATATTAGGGATTTGGGATTTTGGTTACCCTGGAGGGTCACTTAAGACGTTTTGAACTCCCTATTGCTATTGAGCGAAGAGTGCCACACATTACAACGGGTCCAATGTGGGCTTCCTTTATAAACAGTGAGGATTCCAAAGCAATCCCGAAGGGAGGAGGGTAAGCTGCCCTGAAGCATGGGCTCCAGGCGCCAGGAGAAACGGAGCTGTCTCCCTGCTTTTGGATGCCAAGATATCAACACTTAAAGCAGCCACAGGGCAAGTTTGATTCTGAACCAGCAGAGCAGAGAAAGAACTCAATTGAGATGCCCTGCCCTGTAGGCAAGCTTCCTGCTGATGTGAATGAGAACTTCACACTGGTAAGGAGCTGAGGACTGGCTCGTAAATTTTAAGTATCCCCTGGGCTTTCTTATGAGCGAATCTGCTATCCTTTTGGCCTTGGAAGCAGAATTAGAGGCCTTATAGTCAGGCCTAAGTGATGGGCAAAAAAAAAAAAAAAAAAAAAATGGAACACGATTTCTGAACTCCAGCACAATGGTTCTTGCTGAGTCTACAAAGCAACTTCTAGGACTCTAAAGTGAGGCTCTCCCCTACTCTCATGGCATAATTCTCAGGAACTATAAACACTGATTAATTTAGCCCCTTCACTTGCCTCTCATTAATGGCAAATATCAGACCGCCTTTGCCAGTAGAACACTCGAGAACATTTTCTCGAAACAATGAGAGAAAAATGCATGGCCTTTCAATGACCCTGGGTCCACCATCACAGAAATGGATACATATAAAGTTATATTTAAATGGCATCTGAGGGTAACTTGCTGAAGGCCTCCCAACTGTGTTAACCTTGTGCTCTGTCCAGCCATCAAAAGTTGGTTCACTCAAAGATCATCTATGTAGCACCCATTCCAGCACTGTATAACACAGAAAACCTCCCTAGCCCCAGCAACCTCCATATTCAGCCTTTTGGCTGGAGGTTTAATTATTAGCCTATATTCCATTCCGTAGTGTCTGTTTAGAGGAGCCTGAGAATTGGTTTCCCTTTATAAGGTTTCATTTACAAACTTACGAAAAAGGACATTATTTTGCTATGAAAAAAGATCTAAGGTGATTGGCTTGCCGTGTGATTTGAGAATGGGTTCCCACTTACACCCAGATGCAGAATTTATTTTGTTTGTTGTGGCCCAGATCAGCATTTACTTCGTCAAAGTCTTTTTAAGGAAACCTGGCTCTAAATGTATTTAGATCCAGCTGTTAGATCACACACCATTATTAAAATTAACTTCTTAGGTGCTGTTTGGGGGCTAAAGATGTATTAGGCACTGTCCTAGGCACTTCATGAATATCATTTAATTTCATGGCAGGAACTAAATGCATGAGGTAGGTTTTATTGCTCTCATTCCCAGGACAAGAAAACTGAAAATCAGGGAAGTGAAGCTCTTTGTACAACACCACGATGCTGTAGAAGCAGTACTTGAAGCCAGGCTTGTCTGATCCAATGTCTTCACTCAGACTACAGTACTGTGCTGCTTTTCCATTCGGAGAGGTTGGTTAATAACGGAAAGAAACTCAATTCCACATCTGACTGCCTGCACTGAGTCTCAGGTCTGTGATTTTGGGTAAATTATTTACCTTTCTATACATCCTTTCTCACTTGTAAGATGGGGAGACTAAGACCTGCCTTATCTGCCTCACAGAGTCGTGAAGAGCAAATGCAAAGATTATTGAAACTGTAACACGCCTCACAACGATAAAAGATTAAAGTATTTCTGATTACAGAAGTATCACCCCCATGTTACAATATCAGGGAACTCATGCTAGGAAAATTTTCATAGAAGGAAGTAACAAGAATGGTGACCCTTTGCCTGTGGTTGGCAGAGTTCTTGGAAGGGGTGGCTGATTACGTTTCCCAAATATATACATATATATGTACATATATGTATATATACATGTGTGTGTTTCTATGTGCATATATATATACATACACATATACATACACACACATATATATATATATGCCATACCACATGATCATCTTACAAAAAGGGGTGTAAAGGTAGGGGTTTAATATTCTTTGCTCTTGAATCTTGGCAGTGACTTGCAACTTCCTTGATCACTGTAATATGGTGGAAGTCATGCAATGTAACTTGAGAGTTCAGTGAGTCTATGTCATATAAAGGATATAACCTCCACCTAGCTCAGGATACTTGCCCTTGGAATCCTGCTGCCATGTGGTAAGGAAGCCCTAGTCATGGAGAGAGGCTATGTATGGGTGTGTTATAGGCAAGAGACACAATGAGGCCCTCAGGTGACAGCCAGCATCAACCTCCAGACGTGAGCAAATGAATTTTCAGACTATTCCAGATATTTGATATCTTCAAACTTTGAATCTTCCAGCTGAGGCCCCAGGCATCATGGAACAGAGACAAGCTATCCCTTACACGTCTGAGCTGAATTCCTGAACCACAGAAACTATGAGGGATAAAAATGACTATTGTTGTTTTAAGTCACTAAGTTCAGAGTGTTTTGCTCTGTAGCAATAGATGCCTAATGCAGGGAAACACTAAAACAGGGCCAGAAGAACGCCAGGATAACAGTGTAGTTTTCTCTAAGATTCATCCTGCCAGGGGAGCTTTCCACTCTTGACATTTGAGATGATCTGGGAGTAGGAGATGTTGAGTTTAGGCCAATTTGGAATTACAGAGTTGAAGGCTGGACCAGCTGCAGGCCATCAGAAAACAGCTAACCAAGCAGGCAGAGCGCGATACTGCATAGGGTGACTTTCCACACTGAGATGCTTTATATGTTCTTTGAAAGTGAAAGGGGTGTAATTAAAATAGAGTAACTCTGGGACTCTGGGGCAACAGGTGTAGATGGAGATGTCCTGGGTAAACTAAAATTTAGTGGTGCAAAGACTAGGTCAACAGTAGGAGATCATCATCATCATCATCATATGACAGGTTGGCCATCTACAGCAGGGGGACATCAAGGAAGAGGATTATTTGGAAAGGAAGAGAAATCTCTTCTATTTAGACTACTTGGAGAATTGAGGAAGAGGACTATTGGGAGGAGATCAAGAAAGAGAACTATCTGGGCAGGGAGGTCTCTGCAACGTTACGGAGTCACAAGCTGGGGTGTAGAAGCAGGAGTCGAGTTATATGTGGGGAGAGGGAAGCCCATTTTTATTGACAGAAAATCTAAGAAGGAAAACAAATCAGCATTATATTGCTCCAACACTTGAGCAGTATCTTAATCAAGAGAGTGAATTTCATCTGCATGCATTTTCTTTTGAAAAACTGCTTAACCAGAAGTGGAATAAGGAAAAAAGGCAAAAATTAGTCAGCGGAAGAGTTTGTTATGTATGGAGAACAGGCAGGCAAATAAGAAAGGGAGAAGAAAGTTCTAGAGGGAAGATATTTGGGGGCAGACTTGGGCTAGGGTGCTGGTAGTTCTAGATTCTTAAATACAAGAGGATGAGATGCCACCTCCAGCCCAGCAGTTTCAGGGAATGTCTTTAGGAGCCTGTCCAGTCTCTGCCTCATACTCTTCAGAGACTAGGAATTTGCCTGCAAGGGAAAGACCACACACAGTCCCCAACCACACCCCTGCTGTCATCCTAAATGACATTGGTGTGGTTCAATTAAATTTTTGTGAGACAGGAACAGATTACAAGGACATTGTAGTTGTAGATTTCTCCATGAGGTGATTTACCAAAGTACTTAAAGATTCCTTTCTATAAAAAAAAAAAGACTATAATATTTACATGGTCACAGAAGAAATAAGATCTTGACTTGTGCTATATATTTTACATAGCTCATTCTAGGTAATCTGGGTTCCTTCTGAGATGTTTCTGATAATTATGGCAATTATTTCTTCTCTGGGGAGTTGGGGAAAATTTTCCTGCTCTTCTTCACTCATCTCACTAAGGCTGTGCTCAGTGAACGAATAAAGCCTCTCTTTAGGGCTGCCTGGGAATTTCCTGTTTGTTCCTGGACCTCCTGCACTTCTACACATCGACATTCCTAAACACCTGTTCTTATGCCAGATTTGAATTTTCTCACCTTTTTTGTGGAGTGGACATTTTGTGCCATTGCAGGGTGCAGTGGTTTTCAGATGTTTTTGACCATGACTCAGTAAATACACACATTGCATATGTAACATTGCAACAAAAATTTCACAAAATGTTATTGACCCGCACATAGCACCCTGCTTTGTACTCTAATGGTTTCCATCACATATTTCTTTGAGCTGTGCTTTCCTATGCTGGGCTATTCTATTAGATTAAGTGAAATTCAATCACTATAAATTGGAAATCACTAGCCCTGATTGGAAACATTTTAGATTTAAGAAGATTAACTATGTATTTACTTGTGAAGAAAAAGAAAAAAAATGGAAAGATCCTAAGAATATATTCAACTCATACTTTAAAAGACAACTTTAAAAGGTGAATAAAAATTGGAAATTTTATGTTTCTCAGTATTCTAGGAATGGAATTTATAATAGTCAAGTCTATCACTGAAATTTAACAAGCCAATTTTCCCACAGGAATTTCCCAGAGAAAATTTGAGTATGTTGTAAGCATGAAAGTAGGACAGTGCCTATAGTGGGATTTAAGCAAAATCAATCTCTTCTCTTATACATAAACATGAGTGTTTACCTGTGAGTGCATGCATGCACACATATGCACACACATTTTCCAAATCTCTCTGAAACTCTTAGCAAATACCAGGATACAGAGCATTTAATTTATCAGTTAGATGTGTCTCTGAAATCCTATTATGAGACGAGGAAACACATAAACCATAACCCAGTCAGTCTTTTGAGTCTTTTGAAAGTGGTAAATAATATCAGATTAATTTCTATTTTTAAAGTGGTTGGGTTGTGGTCGTTAAAAAATATCTTCTTTTTTTTTTTAAATTATTTCCATAGGTTTTTTGGGGAACAGGTGGTATTTGGTTATATGAGTAAGTTCTTTAGTGGTGATTGTGAGATTTTGGTGCACCCATCACCCAAACAGTATACACTGAACACAATTTGCAGTCTTTGATCCCTCACCCCTCTCCCATCCTTTCTCTGATTCTCCCAAGTCCATTGTATCATTCTTATGCCTTTGCATCCTCATAGCTTAGCTTCCACTTATGAGTGAGAACGTATGATGTTTGGTTTTTCCATTCCTGAGCTACTTCAGAATAATAGTCTCCAGTTCCATCCAGGTTGCTGTGAATGCCATTGATTTGTTCCTTTTTATGACTGAGTAGTACTCTATCATATATATATATGATATAATATATACAATATGTATTAGATATATATTAGATATATCATATGATATATATCATATATATATTAGAATAATAGTCTCCAGTTCCATCCAGTTTGCTGTGAATGCAATTGATTTGTTTCCTTTTATGTCTGAGTAGTATTCCATCATATATATGACATTATATATATATATATATAGTATGATATATATCATATATGATGTCATATATATAATATATATATTAGAATAAGTCTCCAGTTCCATCCAGGTTGCTGTGAATGCCATTGATTTGTTCCTTTTTATGGCTGAGTAGTATATATATATATATATAATATGTATATTTATATAATATATAAATATATAATATATTATATAAATATTATATAAATATACATATAATATATATAAATATAATATACATATATATTATATATTTATATAAATATAATATATGTCTTTATATTATATTTATATATATTTAAATAAATATAACACATATGTTATACATATATATTATATATAACACATATGTTATACATATATATTATATATAACATATATATGTATACATATATATTATATATAACATATATATGTTTACATATATATGTATAACATATATATATATACGTATATATGTTATACATATATAACATATATATTATGTATATATGTGGGAATATATATGTATTATATATATATATAATAAGTATCATGTCAGATATATATATCTCACAGTTTTTTTATCCATTTGTTGATTGATGGGCATTGGGGCTGGTTCATATTTTTGCAATTGCAAATTGTGCTGCTATAAATATGCATGTGAAGTATCTTTTTCGTATAATGACTTATTTTCCTCTAGGTAGATACCCAGCAGTGGGATTCTGGGTCAAATGGTAGTTCTACTTTTAAAGAATTTCTGCATTGTTTTCCATAGTGGTTGTACTAGTTTACATTCCCACCAGCAGTGTAGAAGTGTTCCCTTTTCACTGCATCCACACCAACATCTGTTTTTTTTTTTTTTTCGTTATGGCCATTCTTGCAGGAGTAAGGTAGTATTGCATTGTGATTGCGATTTGCATTTCCTTGATTATTAGAGATGTTCAGCATTTTTTCATATGTTTGTTGGCCATTTGTATGTCTTCTTTCAAGAACTGTCTTTCATGTCCTTAGCCCACTTTTTGATGGGATTGTTTGTTTTTTTTCTTGCTAATTTGTTTGAGTTCCTTGTAGATTCTGGATATTAGTCCTTTGTATAGATGTATAGATTGTGAGCATTTCCTTCTACTTTGGGGGTTATCTGTTTACTCTGCTGGCTGTTCCTTTTGCTGTGCAGAAACTCTTTAGTTTAATTAAGTCCCACCTACTTTTGTTTTTGTTGCATTTGCTTTTGGGATCTTGGTCAAGATATCCTTGCCTAAGCTAATGTCTAGATAGGTTTTTCCATGTTATCTTCTAGAATTTGTATAGTTTCATGTCTTAGATTTAAGCCCTTGATCCATCTTGAGCTGATTTTTGTATAAGGTGGTAGATGAGGATCCAGTTTCATTCTCCTACATGTGGCTAATTATCCCAGCACCGTTTGTTGAATAGGGTGTCCTTTCTCCACTTTACGGTTTTGTTTGCTTTGATTTAGTGATCTAATATGAGGAAACTGTTCCCAGAAGGAGGAAAAATCTCTGTAAAGAGAAAGGTGAAAAGGGGCTGGTACTTAACCTAAGTTCTGGTACTTAACCCAAGTGTTAGGTGCCCGGCTAACACATCGAATATATTACTTCATTTAATCATTACAATGACAGTGTGAGATAAGTATTCATTCACTGAGCCACATAGTCTACCAAATATATATGGCATCTATTTACCTACTATGTTTCAGGCCCTGGGATTAATACTAAGCAAAGCCCTCAATGAGCTTACACTCTGTAAACAGATTATGCTTAGTTAAAAGCTTTGTAGGAGAGGCTCCTTGTGTTATATATGAGAATATCAAATTAGTGGATCTGAACTTAGATTGAGATTTCCCTGGAAGGATGACTCTGGGGACAGAGAGAGTGTGTGGAGAACACTCAAGCCTGATTATCTAGGCTGAGCAGCATTCCTGCACCATATTCAAAGCTCCTACAGATGGCTGGTGTTGTCAGAGTAAGCCTGCCATGCTCTACAACTTTGTCCAGAATAGTCCTTTATTCTTGAAGCTGGCTGTAGTGAAAAGGAGAGGGGAGAAGAGGGTTTTTCTCCTGGGTATCTGTACTTGTGGTGCAGCAGGGACACTGGTGTTGGGAGCTGTCATGCAAACAAATGCTTCTCCTGGTGCTTTATAGAAAGGGTGTCTGTGTGTGTGTGTGTGTGTGTGTGTGTGTATGAGAAATGGAGACAGGGGTTGGGGGAGGCTTTGTTCCTGGAGAATTTATTAATTGATATTTTGTTGCATCAAATTTAAATCAGTTTTGCCCTTTAGCTTCATAAACATATTTTCATATTGTTGTGTGGTTATTAATAGAATTTGGTCTATAGAATGTGATTTCTGGACATAGGCCCTAGCAAAGATTTCATGATGAAGATGCCAAAAGCAACTGCAGCAAAAACAAAAATAGATGAATGGGACCTAATTGAACTAAAGAGCTTCTGCACAGCAAAATAAACTATCAACAGAGTAAACAGACAAACTACAGAATCAGAGAAAATATTTGCAAACTATGCATCCAACAAAGGTCGAATATCCGGATTTCATAAGGAACATAAATTAAGCAAAAAACAAACAACGCCATTAAACGGTGGGCAAAGGACACGAACAGACACTTTTCAAAAGCATGCATGCACATAGCCAACAAGCACATAAAAAAACGCTCAACATCACTAATCATTAGAGAAATGCAAATCCACGATGTGATACCATCTTACACCAGTCAGAATGGCTATTAATAAAAAGTCAAAAATAATAGATGCTGGCAAAGTTGCTGAGAAAAAGGAACGCTTATATTGCTAATGGGAATGTCAATTAGTTCAGCCATTATGGAAGGCAGTTTGGAGTTTTCTCAAAGAACTTAGAACTATCATTCGACCTAGAAACCCCATTGTTGGATATATATCCAAAGGAATATAAATCCTTCTACCATAAAGACATATGCACATGTATGTTTATCACAGCATTATTAACAGGAGCAAGGACATGGAATAAACCTAGATGCCCATCAGTGGTGGACTGAATAAAGAAAATATGGCACATATATACCATGGAATTCTTTGCAGCCATTAAAAAGAATGAGATCATGGCCTTTGCAGCAATATGATGGAGCTTGAGGCCATTATACTAAGTGAATTGAGGGAGGAACAGAAAACCAAATACTGCATGTTCTCACTTAAAAGTGGGAAATAAACACTGAGTACACATGGACACATGTGTACTTAAGAATGGAGGGTGGGAGGAGGGAGAGGACTGAAAAACTACCTATTGGGTAGCATGCTTATTACCTGGGTGATGAAATAATCTATACACCAAACTCCCTTGACATGCACTTCACCTATGTAACAAACCTGCACATGTACCCCTGAACCTAAAAGTCAAAAACAAAATAAAATCATAAAGAGTAGCAGTTTCTTTTCATCTGCTACCATACCTAGGAGAAAAAAAATGAATGTGATTTCCAGTATGACATTTCTTATACTTTTATTTTTTTAACTTCAATTTAAAGGTACTTCACTAAAATTGCCAAGAATAACAATACATAGCGAATGTGACAACATTTTGTCAGAGCGCAAAGTTCTATACATTTAGATCACTCCTACTACCAGGCCTTAAAGAAATTCCTAGTTACAGTGGGTTAAAGGGTGCTACATTAATTTTATAAGTTATAAACTCATTGTATTGGATGTAGCACTTCAAATATGCGGATGAAAACTGGAAACTCAGAGCCATATCATTGTTTAGCATCAGTTTACTCCTGTAATTATCTCAAACTCATGTTTGTCTTAAAAGACTTCAAAAATTAAAACACTTCCTAGTACTTATATAACACTTTATAGTTTAAAAAAATGGCTTTTGAAATTTTAATTTTTGATGTACACTTACATACAGATTTTAAGTCTGCTGAGTTTCAACAAATGTTTTGATAAATATATACACCTGCGTAACCCACACCCCAATCAAGATAGGCATTTGTAGCACCCCAGAGAGGTCTAGTCTATTGTACACCCTCTTCCCTCCAACACACACACACACACACACACACACACAAAGCAACTGTTCTTCTGATTTTATTATATAAATGCAGTCATATTATATGCATACTTTTGTGTCTAGCTTCTTTCACTCAATATGTTTTTGAAATTCATCCATGCTGTTGTTTGTATTAGTTTATTCCTTTATTTATATTGTTGAGTATTAATATACCGAAATTTATTTATCCTTATATCCGTTGATAAATATTTGGGTTGCTTTCAGTTTTGAGTTATGATGAATATGACTCCTATAAACATTTATGTTCAGGTCTTTGTATGGACATATGTTTTCCTTTATCTTAGGTAAATAATTAAGAGTAGAATTGCTGGATCATAAGGTAGGTATATATTTAGTTTTATAATCAATTACTAAAACTTTTCCAATATAATGATTTCATTTTATACTCCCACGAACAATGTATGTGAATTCTAGTTGTCCACATCCTTAGCAACATTTGGTGCTGTATTTTCAGCCATTAAAATAGTGTGAGGAATATTTCATTACAATGTTAATTTGCATTTCCTTGATGTCTAATGAGCTTCTGCACTTAAAAAATGTGCTACTGATTATTTTTATGTGTTTGGTGAAGTGTTTGTTCAGGTCTTTTGCCCATTTTAAAAATTGGGTTGTCTTCTGTTGTTGAGTTTTAGTAGTTCTTTATATATTCTGAATACAAGTCCTATGTGACACGAATATATTTTTCCAGCCTGTGGCTTGCTTATTCATATCTTTTTAAACGGAGTCTTTTGAATATTTAATTTAGACAAAGTACAGTTTATCTTTTTTTAATGGGTAGTACTTTTTGTGACCTGTTTGAAGTCTTTGCAAATGTTTTATCTTATATTTTCTTCTTTATAATTTTAACTTATATATTTAGACCTGTGATCCATATAAAATTAATTTTTGTATGTGGTATGAGATAGGTGTTGAGATTCTTTTTTTTCCTTCAAATTATGATCTATTTGTTCCAGAACCATTTATTAAAAATATTTTTATTTATTTATTGTACTTTAGGTTCTGGGGTACAGGTGCAGATCATGCAGTATTGTTGCATAGTACATACATGGCAATGTGGTTTGCTGCCTCTATTCCCCCATTACTTATATCTGGCATTTCTCCTCATTTATCCCTCCCCAACTTCCCCACTCCCTGCTGTCCCTCTCCTATCCCCCTACAACATACCCCAGTGTGTGATGCTCCCTTCTTGTGTCCATGTGTTTTCATTGTTCAACACCTGCCTATGAGTGAGAACATGTGGTCTGATTTTCCGTTCTTGTAAAAATATTTTCTTTTTCTTATTGAATGGCTGTGGCACCTTGGCTGAAAAATCAATTAATTGTTTAATAAGGGTCAAGTGTTACATTATCTGTTCTCCTCTATTGGCCTACCTGTCTGTGCTTACACTAATACTATATATCTGGATTACTGCAGTTTGATAATTTTGAGGCCTCTGTATTAGTCCATTTTCATGCTGCTGATAAAGACATACCAGAGACTGGGCACTTTACAAAAGAAAAAGGTTTATTGGACTTACAGTTCCACATGGCTGGTAAGGCCTCACAATTATGGCAGAAGGTGAAAGGCAAGTCTCACATGGTGGTAGACAAATGAAGAGACCTTGGGCAGGGAGACTCCTCTTTTTAAAACCATCAGATCTCATGAGACTTATTCACTATCATGAAAACAGCATGAGAAAGACCTACCCCCATTATTCAATTACCTCCTGCTGAGTCCCTCCCACAACACGTGTGAATTTAAGATAAGATTTGGGTGGGGACTCGGGCAAACCATGTCAGCCTCCAACTTTGTTCTTTTTTTTTTGCAAGATTGCTCTGACTGTTCTATATCCTTTGCATTTTTATAACATTTAGGAATCAATTTGTCAACTTCAACAAAAAAGCTCTGTGATTTTGTTTAGCCAGGGTTCTCCACAGAAACAGAACAAATAGGATATATACAGATAGATCAGAGATTTATTATGGGATTGGCTCATGAAATTATAGAGGCTGAGAAGTCCCACAATATGCCATCTGTAAGCTGGAGAAACAGAGAAGCTGGTGGTATAGAATTCAGTTCAAGTTCAAAGGCCTCAGAACCAGAGGACGGCTCCTGAGTGGACAAAGACCTGAGAACTGGAGGAAGAAGAGTCATGCTGGTGTAAGTCCTGGAGTTGGAAGGCCCAAGAACCAGCAACTCTGATGTTAGAAGGCAGGAGAATGTGGTTGTTCCAGCTTAAGAAGCAAATCACTCTTCCTCTGCCTTTTTATTCTATGGGTTCTCAGTGGACTGGACACTGCTCTCCCGCATTGGTAAGGGTGGATCTCCTTTACTCAGTCTACTGATTCAATCGCCAATCTCTTCTGGAAACAACCTCACGGATAAATGTAGAAATATATATAAACATATATATAATATGTATATATTAACCAACCATCTGGTTAACCCAGTCAAATTGGCACATAAAATTAACCATCACAGATTTTCATTTGGGTTGCATTAAAGCTATGGGTAAGTTTTTAATAGTTTGATTCTCACAACGGAGATGAGGAAATGAAGCTCAGAGGACCATGGAAGTTAGAATACTTCCACAGCCCAAACTCAGAAGACCATGCAACAAGAAAAGACTTGAATAAACTATAGTTTTCTTTAGTGTTTCCCTAACTTTGTTACACATTGGAATCAACTGGGAATCTTTAAATAGGAGATATGTGGCTCCCAACCTGCGACATTCTGATTTAATTGGTCTGGCAAGCAATCTGGACATCAAAATTTTTTAAAGCTCTCCTTTTAAAAGGTGATTCTAGTGTGCAGCAAACTTTGAAAACCACTAGTTTGGCATTCAAATTTATAATGTGAAAACTGAGGCCCAGAAATGATATGTGAGTTTTCTAAATCTTCAAAACTTACAAACAGACTCACTCTAAATGGCATATGAATGTTTTGTTCAAAAAATGTGTGTAGACCTTAAAAATCAACCACTGCAGCTTCCAACTCAAACTAAATAGTTGCCACTTTCCTGCCAGCAGAGAATGTCATCTAGCTCTTTGTGTTGTACTGAGCAAAGTTCTATATATGAATATCCTCAGGGAAGCAAGAAAGAACAGAGAGAGGGGAAGACTGGAAGGAAAAACACAGGCATTACAACCAGGTGTGTTATTCTACTTCTGGATGCCAAGTCAATAGCTGTCTTTGTGTTGTCAATTTTCGAGCTATAAAAACAAAAGACTATTTGAAGAAACTCTATGATGTCTGAAGCCTTATGCTTCTTGGGTAAAAACACAGAATATCTGATAATATGACTAATTTCAATATTAGCAATTTCTACTTAAATTTCACTTATAGAAAACTGCTTTGAAAAAAAGAACATTGCTCAGAATGCACATTTATTTTTCGCTTTGTGGAATTCACTTCTTTCTGTTTAGAAAATGGAAATTATAGGACAATAGGTAAAAGAACTGACGTTATATAATTTTTAGTTTTTTATATTGAGTATATTAGAATTTGTAATATCTTTTTTTCCAGCATAAGATTTTTTGATCTCCTCAAAGGCAGAGGCTACACTTTCCTTAGCTGATAGATTCTCATTAGCATGATGCATGGCACAGAGAGGGCTGTCAACAAATATGAAACTGATGTACCTTACTAAAGAAGAAAAACTAAAGGCCATATTCAAATGTTTCCAGCAAAATGCTTACAGCTTTTACTTTAAGAATCAGACACTGTTCATTTTGAAGCTTTAAAAAAATCCACACTAAATAGATCTTTCAACTTTAAGCTCCATGTTATACATCTTTCAAAATAAATGTCATGGTTTCACAATTTTTATCACTTGAAGGCAGTTCAAGACAATAGAAGACTATTTTAATGTACCTGTTTGGTTCAAATGACTGAGCTGTTAGCCTTTGTTTTTGATTATTTGTGTTTGGTCATAAGGCATCTTTCAAGCTGTCTGTTAGTCATCCACTCTCCAAATTACCGTTGCCAATAAAAGATCCATTCTCTTGTTTTTGAAAGGGAACTTAAAAAAAATACTGGTGATGGACAAGATGGAGATTCAGAATCAGTATGCATATTCCTAAAGCAATAGGAATTTTTTGAACTGCAGCTGTATGTGGGGTCTACTCTTAAAGCTGTCCTGTTTGGACTGGGGCCAAATGAAAAAAGGAGATTGGTAACATTTTGAGGTTTACTTTTGGAACACCAGACGATAAAATGAGACTACAAAGAGATATTTATTTCTGTTATTTTTATCTTCCAGATTAGAGGAGAAAGTCACGGTGGGATAAACACATACTTAATACCTAATTTGGGGATTTTGGAGAACTTAGATCCAAGAGGATGGCTGAGGAGGGGAGTGATTGAGGGAGGGTGTGGGGCAGCAGAGAAGAAATCCTTCCTCAGGGATTCTCTTGCCAGAACCTGAATTGTACTCCCCGGTGGTTACCTCTAAGGCAGAGAGGTTGGCAAAGAAGCATTTAGATAAGTCTTCATTCAATGTGAGATATAAGCTGCTTGGATAATTCTGATATTGTTGTGGATAGGTAATTCAAAGGGGCTTTTATTGGGAATGGCTTTTAACAAGTCATTAATTGATAATATAGAGCCAATTTATCTCTTCATGTTTGCTCTATAAATATTTGCCTTCCTAAAGAAGCAAAGGTTTTTCATATGACCCTTATCAGACATTTTGACACACAGAGTGTGTATCATGTCTTGATCTTACTCAAAGATACCTTGAAAAGTTCACCTGTGATGATGCCATTGACAGTGCTGCCATTATCTCATTATTTGAAATACTGTAGATCATGTGACTCAATATTTTCTTACATAAAAATATACCTATATTGCTAGCTTTCAGGCTTTGATGAAATGTCTCTTTGAATGTACCATTTGGGGCTAAGCATATGATTTTATGGCAGTGAGCTAGATAAAATGCAAACTATGAAGGGTTACAAACTTAGTTCTCAAGCTATGTAGACTATGGCTAATATGGAGTTAGCCATATTTGGATTTGATTCTGGTCTTGATATTTATTTTTATGAGACTTGTACACCATTTTTAATCTTTAATGACATCCTCTGTAATGGGAGTACAAATACTGACTTTTCAGGCCTACTGTGAGGATTATATAAGAAAATATACATGAAGTATTCAAGGTAGTGCCTGGCATATTGTAGGTACTCAATACATAAGAGCGATTATTATTATTATTAACATTATTATTATTCTACTACCACAGGATAACTCTGTAGGTCAGTAAATGAATAAGAAATAGTCTTGGCCAGATGTGGTGGCTCACACTTGTAATCCCAGCACTTTGGGAAGCCAAGGCGGGCAGATCACAAGATCAAGAGATCAAGACCATCCTGGCCAACATGGTAAAACCTCGTCTCTACTAAAAATACAAAAATTAGTTGGGCGTGGTGGCATGCGCCTGTAGTCCCAGCTACTCGGGAGGCTGAGGCAGGAGAATTGCTTGAACCTGGGAGGTGGAGGTTGCAGGGAGCTGAGATCGCACCACTGCACTCCAGCCTGGCGCCTGGTGACAGAACAAGACTCTTTTTTTTTTTTTTTTTTTTTTTTTTTGAGACAGAGAGAGTCTTAAATAAAAATAAAAAGCTCACAAGATTGATGTCTTGCAAGTCAAACTTGTAGAATTTGGAATTATAAATTCCTATGCTTCTCATTATCAGTTTGTCTAGGAAGTGCTTAGTCATTACTCTAGAATGGGATCAAAGTTACTTTAATTTTATTAATGTTGATTCAAATAGGTATTTTATTCTATTGAATACTGTAGGAACAATTAACAAAAGCTGAACATACCAAAGAGCTACCATTTGATAGTCACATTCCCTTACATGGCAGTGGGAGCTTGGTATGAATGGCTTCTATATTCTAGATCATTATTTTTTAGCTGAGATTTTAGGAGCTAGTGGGGTAACCCATAAACATTACTACCATTGTGCATAGAGTACATTTTTTTTTTAGAAGTCTCCTTTCCCTTAAGTAAATCTCAAAACAAAATTTGCCACAATTCAAAGGAAATGGAGTGAAGGTGGGGCTCCCTCAGCAAAAAGCCATCTCAATCAAAGCGTTTAAATTATAGCCTATGATGAGTCAAATAGATTATAAATGAGAAAAAAATTGAGGAGAGGTAAGTTGTTAAAAATAAAGGGAATAAATTATCTGTGGGAAATGGAATAAAAATAAACCCTCTTTCATAATGTTCATCTCCTTGGTAATCAGCAGATACTCCAATTTTTAGCAGGGGTTAAATCCTTTATGAAAGAATGACCTTTCTTAATCTATCTGTCTCATGGTCATGCTCAACTTTAGCTATTGGATCTGGAATTGGAAGCAACCATTTCCTGAGGAAGGGTAAGGATGAATGGTTATAGCACATGAAGAGGTGGTGATGATGCCTGTGGTGATGTGCTGGGTCCCATCACCAGCCAGTAACAACGAGGAGGCAAGCATGGCCCTAAACAGGTTCCATGCGTTAGCTCACTTAATTCTCTTTAGGAAGAGAAGGGACTATTATTCAGTCCATTTTACAGATAAGGAAACTGAAGCTTAGGTGATAACTGCAAGGTACATTTTTCAGGGATAAGATTTGAACTCAACCTGCCTTCCTCCAAATCTAATGGCTTTAACCTTGGGTCCATTAAGCTACAAGTCAGAATGACTGGGAATCTCCTCCTTTGGCTGAATGAATGAACACATTCAGCTTGAACAATTATAATTATGTGGAGACTCATAGCTGTATGCGACGAACCCAAGCAAACTGCTACCCCCAAAGGGACTAGCGTTAGGGTACCCTAGGATCACAGGTGTGAGGGTTTGGTCAAGCTCTTCAGTGCTTCTAATAGGGTGAAACAGATGGGAGTCTGTGTTTCAATGCCTCTCTGCCACTTAGCAGCTGTGTGATCTTGGAGAAGTCAAATAAGCTCTCTGAGCCTCAGTTTCTGATCTGATAATGTGGTTAGCAAGAGCTTCTGCCTACAGTAGATTTACTTTTGCTGCTCAGCATCCATTGACTCCTCCCTTGTCAAAGAGTCTTAGATTTCTTTAGGGTTCTGCCCTCTACTCCATTCTCAGTTCCCATGCTTTGAGTATCCTTGTATGTGACTCAGATCTATCCAATAAGAATGTCATATTACTGTGGTCACAGAAATGTCACGTGCTAGGATTCAATGACATGCAATGAGATTTCGACCCAGGCTCTTGGGAAACCTTTCATTGATGAGAATGAAGCAAACATAGAACAAGTCATTGTCAAGAAGAAGAGGGAGAGACAGTAACATTTGGAACCCTGAATCGAACTGTTCCTGAAGCCAAACTTATCCCAGGCTTTTCATTTACATGAGTAGTTGCTTGGGATATGGCAACTGAAAATGCCCTAACCTTACTATATAGTTGTGAGGATGAAAGATGTTTTTGTACATAAATACTCAACAAAGTTTCTGACACACATCTAATGCACAATAATATTAGCTATTTAAATTTCTGTTATGTTTTGGGAACTTAAACATTTTTATACTTTTAGTTTTTTCTTTATATCCCTTTTTATTTCCTTTAGGTTTCAGTAATAGTCTTTATTCAATGAGTTGTGTTGCAGTTAACAAACATTTAAAAATGTACTAATTAAATATGTGAATAATTGTATTCCTGGAATCCACTTGATAATATTATCAAAATCCTTAAAAATTTCCATTGTTTTTGATTCAGAAATTCAGTTCTGACCCTCTTCCTTAGAAAAGCTATATAAAATTCAGACAAAGATTTGTGTGTCAGCACATTATTTATAACAGTAAAAAATTAGGAAAAAAAATCCAATTGTCAAACAAGGAATGGCTAAAAAGTTATGATATGAACCAGTTATAGTACTGATATAGTATACCCGTTAAATAAAGATATTTATGAAGAGTTGTTTATAACAAGGAAAATGAACGCACTATACTGTTAAGTTAAAAAGGGATACTGAAGGTACACATAAATTTAGTCATGTAAAATATTTTATATATTTTGTATTATGTATAAATATAAAAAATAAAAAATGAAAGTATTTTTTAGAGAGATATGGAGTGTCAGCCATGTGCAACATATCCCGTAAAAGCTAGAATTTACTGCCTTTTGTGTCAAATTGATGTCTTAGGCTGTTAAGATGCATTAACAGCTATATCTAGAAAAAATATTTGGGCTGTTGAACCAGCGGCCCAATTCAGGCATCAACTATCAGTTTTCCCTGGCAGAAATTTAAAGGAAACAAACTGAAGAACAGTTTCCCAGACAGTCAGGGTAACTGTGGAATTAGGATCCCTTCTACATGGTATTCCACTCACTCATTGCATTTCCCTCCTTGAATCCTCACTTCAAAATGTAACCAGTGCACTGTTGGTGGGAGTGCAAAATGGTAAAACCACTACATAGTGAAAAATATTATGGTAGTTCCTCAAAAAAAAAATTAAAAATAGAACTAATACATGATCCAGCAATTCTACTTGTGGACATACTCTCAAAAGAATTGAAAGCATGGTCTCAGATATTTGTACACCCATCTTCATAGCAACATTATCCACAATAATGAAAAGGTAGAAGCAACCTGATTGTCCATGGATAGATTAATGGATTAACGAAATGTGGTATATACATACACTGGAATATTATTCAGCCTTAAACAGGAAAGAAATTCTGACACGTGCTACAAAGTGGATGAATCTTGAGGCTCTTACGCAAATTTTGAGGATATTATAGTAAGTGAAATAAGCCAGTTACAAAAAAGACAAATGTTATATAATTTCACTTATATGAGATTCTCAGAGTAGTCAATTCATATGGACAGAAAGTAGAATTGTGGTTTACAAGAACTGAGGGGAGAGGAAACAAGGAGTTGTCGTTTAATGTGTATAGACTGTCAGTTTTGCAAGATGAAAATAGCTCTGCAGATGAATGGCGGTGATAGTTGTACAACCATATCAATGTATTTAATGCCACCGAACTGTACAGTTAAAGTGGTTAAGACAGTACTTTTTAAAGGTATTATACCATAATAAAAAATACAAAAATAAATGCAACTTTTGGATTGGTTAATTCTTTAGATCAATATTAGGACAGGTGTTCCCCAGAGGAAATACCTGTTCTAATATTGCAACAATACCACATTTTCTGGCTCATTATCATTAGGATGTTTGCAACTGTAGTCTCTCCAATAACAACAGCTACTATTTATTGGGTACCCTTTTTATATCAGACCTTGTGTTTGGTACTTCATACATTTGACATAATACAACGTGCTGTTGTCATCCCCATTTTGTAAAAAAAAAAAAGGAAGCAGGCTCAGGGAGGTTAAATGGCTTGCTCAAAGGCAAATTGTCAGTGACTTTCAGAAGCAGGATATAGGCCCTGGCTTACCCACTCTGGCTGCATCTCCCTGAGCCATTCTGGTCTCTTGCAGGTGCCATGTCCCAATCTGTCTTATAGCATCAAGCCTTCTAATATTCCAGGGGTTTGGGTCAGAAGTTGCTCCTCCAAAGTCACCTGTTTTAGAATCCCCTGCCCTTCCTGGTCACTGTCACAGCAGCTGCCTCAATGGCCAGATACTTGAGAGCAATGCATCGATGCTACCTTATCCAAGACAGAAAAGGGGTTCTTCTAGGTCTGCTTGCTTCTGCTACTCCAGGACCAGGAGTCATTTCCCTGGCTTCTTAAGCTTATGTGTGATTCTGAGTTAAACAGTTGTCAAGGACAGTCATTCAATCACTCGCTCATTTAAATATTGATTTACTCTCCTGTGTCAGGTATTGCTCTAGGCACTGAAGATTCATGGGTATCTAAGGAAGAATGGTCCCCAATCTAGAGCTTACAGTTTGGTGGGGGTCAATGGAAATAATCATATAGGCCAGGCATGGTGTCTCATGCCTGTAATCCCAGCACTTTTGGAGGCTGAGTTAGGTGGACTGAGTCCAGAAGTTTGAGACCAGCCTGGGCCACGTGGCAAAATCCTGTCTCTACAGTATGGTGATGTGCCTGAAGTCCCAGTTGCTGGGGAGGCTGAAGTGGGAGGATTGCTTGAGCCCAGAAAGCAGAAGTTGCAGTGAGATGAGATCATGCCACTACACTCCAGCCTGGGTGACAAAGCAAGACCCTGTCCCCACCTCCTCACCCCCAAATCCTACAAAAAATGGCACAATTAAAAAATAATTTTAGGTGGTGGTAAGTGCGAAGAAGGAAATTAAACATTAAAGAGCAAGTTAGGGTGGAGGTACTACTGTAGCTGCAGTAATAGGGGAAGAGGAGTATCTGAAAAAAGAAATAAGTGATGAGATGGAGGCAGCCATATGACCATGGGAAGAAGAGCATTACAGGTTGAGGGAACAACAAAAAGACCCTGAAACTTAAATGAGCCTGACATGTTCAAGCTAGAGAACAGAAGCTCTTTCAGAGCTATGTAGAGTGAATGAGAAGAATCATAAGGGCTGAGGTTGGAGGGGCCAATGAGGCTGGGTTATGATTACTATTTTGGCCATAGTGAGGAATCTGGGTTTTATTTAAGGTGCTCCAGAAAGCCATAAGCCAGGGAGGGGCATACTCTGACTTATGTCTGGGCTGAAGGAGGTCAAGAGTGAAAGCAGAGTCACCAACTAGGAGGGAGTTGCCAGGATCTAGGGCCAGAATGATGGTGGCTAGGACAGCTTACCTTGGAAGCAGAACTGTCTTTCCCTGGGGTGACTGTCTTCTTCTGAGCCAGCAATTCTGTAGCTTTTCTCTCTTCCTGTAGCCCTGGAGGCTGGGAAGGACAGAGAAATCCCTTTCTCTTAAGTCTGCAGCACTGTCTGTTTCTTGCTGGGCCTTGTGGTGGTCCACATGGGCCTGGCCATGGGCAAGCTGCCCTGTGTCAAGCTGCTTCAGGCTCTTTTTGTGGAGCCCCATGACTGTGGAGCCTCAGAGACTCTGCTAACCAAAAACGTTCCTCTCAGTCTCTAAGCAGATTGGGGTGTGCCTGTCCACTAGGCTCTTTAAGTGCCCCACTTTGTTACATGTGCTCAACTCAAGCATAAACATGCCAGTAAACAGAAAACAAAACAAAACAAAACAACAACAACAACAACAACAACAACTTCCAATGGCTTATTAAAAGGAAAGGAAAAGATTCCAAAAGATTTTTGGATACCAGATAGCTCTTCTTAAACAGAGCTTGATGAGTTAAGTGTAAATGAATCGGAAACATGTGCGCCGGATTTCTCTTTGCAGGCACTTGGGTTTAAAAATGAAACACAAGGGTTAGGGGAATGAGGGAAAGCATGGCTGGGTTTTGCAAAGACCTGAATGAGAACTTCACAGAATAGAGGGCCCCAAACATGGTGCAATTTTCCCTACTCTAATTTCTTTCATCCCCAGACTGTGAGAGCTGCTTGATGTATGTGGCATTCTGTTGCATTTTCCTTGCAGACACTATGTTCCTAGTATTCCTTGTTTCCTTGCCAAAGGCCTTGTTATGCTGTGGGTTAAAACTATGCTTCACCAAAACTATTTTGATTTAAGCATCTTAAGAGGTTCACAGACTTTTTTTTCTCATGAAATCCAGGCTTTTGATGGTAAGAGCTGTTTCTATCTTTTAGGCTGCATAGTTGAGAGAGAGCACTGTTCCAGCACCATTCAGAAACTTACATTAGCTCTATGACCTTCGGCAAGTCAGTAAGGATAATATCTCAAAGTCAGCTTTCTCATCTGTAAAATGGGGGACAATTTCTTCATTAACTGCTTCCAGAGCTGTTTGGGATGGCTGTGTAAATTGCAGAACACACATAAATAAAATGGATGATTACAATGAATATATCAGAAGGATTGTGAATGACTGTATAATAGCACAATCACCTTATCTGGAAGAGACACGTGGTAGAAGGGACAGTGAAACGAATTTGTCTTCTTTATGCTGAGGAAGGTCAGAATGAGAGAAGAGTTCAAAGTCAGCATGGCTTCCTGTTCATATTACATAGGTATCTTGACTTAGAACCCTAGAATTCTAGGGCTTGGAGATCATCACGTTAATCTCTTTATTTCACACTTGAGAAATCTGATGGTCAAATGGGGAAACAACTGGCCCAGGTCATATTACTACCTCCCCCAAACTGCCAGGATGCCTGTACCTGAGAGAATAAGGTGCATTCTTAGTAGTGGAAATGTCACAAGGAATAGGAGTCAGTTATTTGTAAAACATTTTCTGAGCATTTTGTGTCTTTTTTAAAATTTATCATAAATCTCCAGGGCTTAGCATATTTCCTGATATGGCATACACATTTAATAACAATTTGCAGGCTGAAAAAGAGGGGAGAATGTCAGGTAGATAGAGGATGACTTGGAAAAAAAAGGGAAAGCATGATTTCTATCCTGGAGAAGCTTATAGTCCAGCTTACAGTCTTGTCTGTGGAAACAAGATGTGTATGGAAAAAAAAATTATTAGTCTATCTAGCAGTTTACCAATCTTATTTATTCTTTCAAAAAACCAACTTTTGATTTTGTTAGTCTTTTGTATGGATTTTTGCATCTCAGTTTCATTCCATTCAGTTCTGATTTTGGTTATTTCTTTTCTTTTGTCAGCTTTGGGATTGGTTTGCTCTGGTTTTTCTAGTTCCTCTAGATGTGATATTAGGTTATTAATTTGACATCTTTCTAACTTTTTGATATGATTGTTTTAGCATTATAAACTTTCCCTTTAAGACTGCTTTAGCTGTATCTCAGAGATTCTGATATGTTGTATCTTTGCTATCATTCATTTCAAAGAATTTCTTGATTTCTGCCTTAATTTCATTATTTAGCAGAAAGTCATTCAGGAGCAGACTGTTTAATTTTCATGTCATTGTATGGTTTTGAGAGATGTTGGTATTAATTTCTATTTTTATTGTGTTGCAGTCCAAGAGGGTGGTTGGTTTGATTTCAGTTTGTTTTTTTTTTTTATTTGTTGAGAATTGCTTTATGGCCAAGTGTGTGGTCAGTTGTAGAGTATGTGCCATGTGTAGATGAGAAGAATGTATATTTTGTTATTAGGTGGAGTATTCTGTATCTATCTGTTAGGTCCATTTGGTGAAGTGTTGAATATAGGTCCCGAATATCTTTGTTAGTTTTCATTCCATGCTCATGGACAAGAAGAATCAATATTGTTAAAACAGCCATACTCCCTGAAGTAATTTACAGATTCTGGGCTGTTCATATCAAAATATCAACAACATTTTTCACAGAGTTAGAAAAAAAAATTCTAAAAATCCGATGGAACCAAAAAAGAGCCCTAGATAGCCAAAGCAACCCTAAGTGAAAAGAACAAAGCCAGAGGCATCACAAGACCTGACTTCAAACTATACTAGAAGGCTACAGTAACCAACACAGCATGGTACTAGTACAAAAACAGACACATAGACCAATGAAATAAGTTAGATAACCCAGAAATAAAGCTGCACACATACGACCATCTGGTCTTTGACAAAGTTGACAAAAACAAGCAATGGGGAAAGGACCTCTTAGTAAATGGTGCCAGGATACCCGATTAGCCACATGCAGAAGATTGAAACTGGACTTCTTCCTTTTACCATACCCAAAAATCAATGCAGGACAGCTTAAAAACTTAAAGGTGAAACCTAAAACTAACCTAGGAAATACTATCCTGAATACAGGCTCTGTCAATGATTTAATGATGAAGACTCCAAAAGCAATTGAACAAAAACTAAAATTGACAACTGGGACCTAATTAAATAAATAACCTCCTGCACAGCAAAGATAACTATCAGCTGAGTAAACAGACAACTTCCAAAGGGGAGAATGTATTTGTGAATTATGCATCCAACAAAAGCCTAATGTCCGTAATCTTTAAGGAAATTAAAAAATTAACAAAAACCAGACAACCTTATTTAAAAAATGAGCAAAGGACATGAACAGACACTTCTTACAGTAAATCATGTCCTTTGCAGTAACACACAAGCAGCTGGAGGCCTTTCCTAAGTGAATTAACACAGGAATAGAAAACCCAATACCACACGTTCCCACTTATCAGTGAGAGCCAAGAAGGGAGCAAGAGACACTGGGGTCTACTTAAGGGTGGAGGCTGAGGACTGAAAAACTACCTATTGAGTGGAGGAAAGAGGAGGCTGGATGAGTTCAGAAATTACAAAAAGGATCAGTGACAACTGAGTGAAAGACTAGGCACTGAACTTCTTGGTAGCCAAGGCAGAAAGGAGGAGAGATGAATCTCTTTCCTAAATTAAAAAAAAAACTCCTGTAAACACTCCTCAGTTTTGTAGCTGTTAGCTACTAAACACAAGCAAAATGGTTAATTGAGAGGGAAAAATAATTTTTGTTTTTTAGTGATGAATCCTAAGAAAAATTGGTCACATGGTTCTTTATATAAGGGACATTGAATTACATGGTCTTTATCAACAGCAAATTTACAAATGATGCAGAAACATTCTTCATATGGCGGTTTCATCTATTGACATTCAACAAAAACCAAGGACAGTATGAAATTGTAGCTCTTTGTAGGAATGTCTACACCAGCAAACTAAGGTCATGTAGCCTGATATACTGTTTAGAAGATCTCAACTTATACAGGTATAGACAGAGCTTAAGGACTCTTGGGAGGGACAGTTAACAAATTGACTCAGTGGAAATCACCAATGTGCACAGAGTAGGTTATCACCTCAGTTAATTGCTAGTGGAGAAAGATGACAGTAGGATTCTGAACAAAAAGTGTGTAGGTAGAGTGATTTTGACAGCAGAGGGAGGGAGATGGAAGGGCAGGCTGGAAGGGCTCAGGCTAAAGCAACGTACAGACTCACGATGATTCAACAGCCATGTGTCTGGGAGGCCACAGAATTAGATTCGAATGGAGGTAAAATTCTCACAGAGTATATTGCGCTTGTACAATGAGACCTACCTTTGAGGCCCCAAATAAGAAATTGAAGAGACAATAAATAGCCCAGGTTTCAAAATGTTTGTATTTCCAAATGGAAGATATCTCCAACACCGAGATAAGCAGTGTTATTTATGATTCAAGCACTACTGGAAAATGTCAAGAAAACCGAATTTTATCTTTTACGGCTTACAAAAGTTATTTACTCTGGCTGTCTCAGAGAAAAGCCAGTGGCTAGATACTCCTCCAGGTAATAAGACCTTTTTACGTGTGTCCCTCCCCTATGAGAAAATATGCCCTTTGACTGATTACTTTGCCAATACAGTATGCTCTTTATATCTACAGGTTCTGTACCTGTGGATTCAACCAATCGAGGACTGAAAATACTTGAAAACAAAAATAGAGCACAACAATAAAAACAATACAAATAAAAACAATATAACAACTTATATAGCATTTACATTCTATTAAGTATTATGAGTAGTCAACAGACGATTTAAAGTAAATAACAGGATGTGTGTATGTTATATGCAAATACTATGCCATTTTATATAAGGGATTTAAGCATCCATGGATTTTAGTATCCACAGGGGTCCTGGAACCAATCCTTCTTGAATACTGAAGGCCAGCTGTACAGTCCTCTACTTGGCTTCCAAGCTGTGAAAGTTTTTTTCAGGCTCCCCAAATCTCTAACTACAGCCTAAAATTCTGACTTTTTTTAAACATGGCACCTGAAATGGTTTGGCTCTGTGTCCCCACCCAAATCTCATCTCAAATTGTAATCCTCATGTGTCAAGGGAGGGACCTGGTGGGAGGTGATTGGATCATGGGGATGGTTTCCCTCATGCTGTTCTCATGACAGTGAGGGAGTTCTCATGAGAACTCATGGTTTTAAAAGTGTTTGGCAGTTCCCCTTCTCTCTTTCTCTCCTGACACCTTGTGAAGAAGGTGCTTGCTTCCCCTTTGCCTTCTGCCATGATGGTAAGTTTCCTGAGTCCTCTTCAGCCTTGTGAAACTGAGTCAATTAAACTTCTTTTTGTTTATAAATTACCCAGTCTCAGGTAGTATCTTTAGAGCAGTATGAGAATGAACTAATACAACACCATTTGACCAAATCTTGGGATTATTCTCAGAATATCTATGACTCTTTTATTCCCACAAAATCTGTGAGCCTATATTAACATTTACTATTATTTTTAAATAATATTAAACTGTCATGGAAAGGGATGTGAAGGGCAGAGACAGTCAAGAGGGACTTTTCAAAGTGGCTACAATTCAGATGGGGATATCACACAAAAATGCAAAAAAGTAGATGAGGATATGGCCTGAGCTGGAGGGTTGGGGGAGGATAATGCTGTTTATGTCAAAAAACAAACAAACAAACACCCAAAGTATTTGTAGAGGGAAAATATAACATTAATAGGTTTCATGGGTCCCAAATAAGATGGACTATGAACCATGGAAAGGAATTTTCAGGCCATTGTTAACAGCCCAATGTAGTCACTTGCAAATGAGAAAACTGAAGCCCAAGTAGACAGTCATTTTTCTAAGGTCAGAAAGTGGCAGAGCTATGGTTAGAATCCAAACCCGTAGGATCCAAGGTCAGTGCCCTATGCTCACTATGCTGAAGAGCTGTGTGTGATGGAAGAGCTGTCTTGTTATCCTGAGAATTCATTGACTTTGAGGGGTCTGAAAAGCACAGGGAAGATGAGATATGTGTGGGAAATGTTCCTAAATCAATAGAAAAGTAGGGAAGAGAGTATATGTAGATTGCAAACTTGAAATTTCCTTCTGATGTCTTAATGAGCCCCTGAAAACCAGAGCTGCTGGAAAATATTGAGAACCCTCTAAGTTTTGGAGTTCTAACAGGCAGAGTAGGCTTGTGATGCACCAAAAAATGCCCAGGTCAGACCAGGAAGGCATGCAGCCAGCAGGCCTGGTTGTTCAGATTTCAGAAAAAGGGCGAAGAGATTGATGGAATTCTGCAGAGGAAAAGAGGCTCCAGCATATGAGTAAGTTACACAGCTCAGCCTCTTCAGAGACATCACAAATCCACTACGGTCACCACACTTTATTCTGTGGCTTTCCCATGGATTTAACTGACATTTAGCAATCCTTTTCCCAGAGTTCCACGGCATCTTTCTGTCACCTTGATTGGTGGACAGCTCCTATAGGAACCTAGGTCTCTATGACCATCTTCAGTGAAACTACAGTACTATATTTCCTGGCTGGAAAGTGAGGAGTGGGGGAGTCTCACACAAAACACGTTCTCTCCTCTTTTCCTTATTGTCTTTGATTTTTGCAAAATGTAATGTCACAATGGCAGCCTAAGATGTCAGACTTCCATTGTTTGTTGGCCCCTCGAAGGGGTCTTAAAGTCTAGAACTGTTGAAAGTCCTTTGGGGTGGAGGTTAAGGTACAACAGCAGGTATCAGAGGGCCTATGACAAATGAGAATGGTGTCAAAAGAAACTGTTCAAATAAACAGCTGGATGCTTGGAAGTATAGCCTGAAGACCTCAGATCTTTCTCTCCCCTCTGTTATTCTTTCCCCCCCAAAACAGAAGATTAAGTTTGCTGTGAACATGAGCTGATGAAAAGAATTCAAATAGTGCTTTGAATAGGACCCCAGTCAGACCCACAGGAGAGCTACAAATTGCTTTTGGAGACACCAGTCTCCCTTTACAGAAAGTTAGCAGAAAGCCCACATATCTTCTTTCTATAAGGTACTAACTTGTAAATTAACCTTTAATGGTGTATAAATGATGTTCTGAAAGAACTGCTTATGCAGCTATATTTATGATCTAGAAAATTGCAAATATTTACAAGATTATAGGTGTTAATGGTCTGTCAAAAATGTTTGTATATTGTACATACATTAAATCCCAGTTTCAGACCACCCTGGTATAAAAGACCACCACTCTCTAGTCCCATATAGTGTTTCACTTTGAATCCATATATGCCAATCCCTATAATTAGCCTGCTCCCTAATATAGATCAAGTCCACTTTATAGGGAATTCTCTCCATAGCTTTCATTTAGTTTAAATCCAGTACCCAGGCCGCCTATGTAAACTGTTTGCTAAACGGCCCAGGATGGCCAATTGATCTTATGTCAGCAATGGCCTGTGAACTTGTTCGTCTTGTTTCTGAGTTGGCCCCACTGCAGGGTCTAAGTGCCCTTGTTTGATTGCTTTCCGGAAATAAAATTAAGCATATATGCATGCCTCGGTGACTTGGCCTCTCTGCTAATGTTTGGTCATTCGAGCACAAAGGTATATAAGCCACAGACATAATTCAGTTCCAAGAGCTGCCTAATGTTACAAAAGCACTTTAACTATTGTGCTTGACAATGGGAAAGGGCATCAGACAAAAGGGGAAGAAATCTTCTTTCTCCTGTAATTGTTACTCCTTTTGTGGCACGTTTCTCTATCTTGCTGTGTTACTGCTCTGTGAGTGGGTATGGCAGGAAAAAAAGAAAAAAAGGTCACAGGTTGTTTTGAAATAGTTCTTCCATCCTCATTTATTATCTCATTTGCACATTTTCATTAATGTCAAACTGTTTCTATGGCTGTCTCAATATGATCATTCTCTCGAGGCACTTGCTAGAGCTATGTCTGCTTCATAGGAATTTATAGAGCAAACTTATTTTCAAATGCTACAAAAGAAACTGCCTTCCCACCTATTCTGATAAAAAAATGCAGGAATACAGTTGTTGCTGAAAGTCTTCACTTGAAAAGGATAACTTTTAAATTTTCATATAAATCTCCAAACAATCCTTCCAACCCTGCTTCCCCATCTAATCCTCAAAAACAGAGCAGGGAAATAATACAATCAATTTCCCCCTAATCCCTTTAACCAGCCTTGAAGACACACACTTAATTTTCTTGAAAATAAAAAAGGTGTTTGGGTGGCTGCAAGGGATTGAAACCACTGGAGTCACTGCAGAAGTCTTAAATGGAACAGGCCAAATGGCTTCAGTCTCCAAATAAGGAGCGGGATACCCCAGATGGAAGGAAGAGGCTGGTGACTGCCCTGAGGCATCAGAAACTCTGTGCTGGGGAGAGGGTGGTGGAGCCTTCAATCCTCTCCAGCTACTCTTCTAAGATGATTCTCAGAGCTACCAGGTCTTTCAACCTGCCTAGTATTTGGGCAAGATTTGTTACAATGATACCAGAATTTTTGGAGGGCTTAGACCTAGAGAATTCCATTGGAGCTATTCTGAAAACCTCTCCACCTTGAAATGCCTTTCAGATCCCTTAGGCTAATGATTCTCCATCTAGAATCATGTCCCTTGGGGACCCAGGCTGGGAGAAATGATCTTCTTTGAGATATCCCCAATATGTCTGTGATGGTTAATATTGAGTGTCAACTTGACTGGATTGAAGGATGCAAAGTATGGTTCCTGGGTGTGTCTGTGAGGGTGTTTCCAAAGAAGTTTAACGTTTGAGTCAGTGGACTGGGAGAGACAGACCTATTCACAGGCTGGGTGGGCACCATCTAATCAGCTGCTAGCATGGCTACAATAAAAGCAGGCAGAAGAATCTGGAAGGACTAGACTGACTAAGTCTTCCAGCCTTCATCTTTCTCCCGTGCTGAGTGCTTCCTGTCCCTGAACATGCGGCTCCAAATTATTCAACTTGAGGACTTTTAGACCTTTGACCACAGATTGAAGGATGCACTGTTGGCTTCCCTACTTTTGAAGTTTTGGGTTTCAGACTGGTTTCCTCGTTCCTCAGCTTGCAGATGGCCTATTGTGGGATTTCACCTTGTAATTGTGTGAGAAAATACTCCTTAATAAACTCCCCTTCATATATATGTCTATCCTATTAGTTCTGTCCCTCTAGAGAACCCTGACTAATGCAATGTCAGAAACACTCACTGGAGTTATAGAGCTGCCTGGATTCAACTCCAAAGGGGAACTAAAACACATTTTCTTTCTGTTAACTTAGATGCTAGCAACTCAATGTGTTCATGTTGGTTTTCTTACAATGGCAGTTTTTGATTAATAAGAAAATGAGAAAATTATTTCTTGGTCACAGCATCTGGTGTGTAGAAAATATTGTTTAAAATATGGTATCTGAGAGGAAAGGAAGATAATGAGGTCTGTGCAGGTGAAAAGTGGGGTGCCACTGGCTTAGGGGTTGGACTCTGCACAGGCTACTAAGCACCAGGTCACTGCTTTTTAATTTAGGTGCCAAAGGAAGAAGCCAAAAAGCAAACACAGGATGCAGAACCCATTTAGAGACAGATTCCAATCTCTGTTCAATTACCTTTTATGTTTATTTAGGAGAACAAATGGCTGAACATCCTACTGTATTTGCATGCTCTCAAAAGAGGAGTAAGTTAGCTCTCTCTGTTATTTGGGAAGTAATCCTCTTTTGTGTAGAAAATGTGCATATTAAGATTAGGAAGCCACCCAGGCACTAGGCAGGTGAAACTGTTTGGACCTGGCTGTTTTCCAGTGTTGTTTAAGGGGGAGGTGGCTGGAGCAATCACCCAAACAGCCATGCTTCCACTGTGCCTGGTGAGGCTGGCAGCGTCTGGGAGGGATTCATCAATTGTTTCAAACTATTTTTTTTTTTTTACATTATGGGTTTGGCAAAACCCCAGACATACTTTACCAAGTACTTTTCCCCTTCATTTTTAAATCCCATGTGTATTTCAAATGCAATCCGTATGTTACTGATTCATTTACACTTAACTCATCAAAAATGCTGGTTGGGTTGAATTAGATGATGCCCAAGGAGAAGTATGGCCTCCTTTTAAAGGAGATGTTAGAAACCTTGTCCCCACCCTACCTCTATTTGCCAAAGGCAGGAGTGCAAAGTGAATCAGCCCCCCCGCCCCACCCCAGCAGCACCACCACTGATTTTTAATAACATTAGAAAAGGCAATCCCAAGGAGCACTAAATTTGGGGAAATTCTTTATTCCACTCTCCCTCATTTAAAAATCTTGTGTATTTTAAGGGAAATCTAATCCATATGCCTCTGATTCATTTACACTTAAATCATTAAAATGTTGTTCTGAACAAGCCACTTGGTGAATAGAAATGAGTATGAGCTTTCTTTTATTATTTCTTCCAGCTCTTTTCTGCAAAACAGGAAGTCACATTGGGAAAGCTGAATATCCTCCAAAAGTTTAAATTTGGTATGATAATTCTTAGGCCACCATGGTTTAGATAAATCTATTTTTGCCTATCCTTGCATGGAACCCAGGGTAGCTCTCTGCTTGGAGGGCAGATGTATGCTTATAATTGCACGTAATCAACTAAATTGCATGTGTGAGTATGTTACTTCCTTTGAATAATTTGAACTCTGTGTGTGTGTGTGTGTGTTTGGAGGTGGGGTGGGGGCGTGATAACAACTCTTTTGGATCCTGTATATACCTGGTAGAATGGGATTGAAAAAGAAACTACATGTTGAAAACAGAAGAGAATTTACTCGAAACTGTTTATATATTTGCCAAAAGCATTAATGGGAAACACATTAGATATAGTTTTCATTAACTACAGAGTCATTGAACTAGTATCATCCAGCTCGCTGGCAAACTAGCAAACTTTTACAGTCTCCTTTTTCTCTATCCTCTGTGATGATAGATGCCAGTGAACTTCACTCTCTTTTTTTATCCTTTATATTTCCCTTTCCTGAATCCCATAGTAGCTTATGGTATAAATTCTACTGGGAACACCTCCCTACCCCAACCTTTTCATTTTACAGAGGAGGAAACAGAAGTCTAAGAGTTAGTGACAAAACAGGGACAATCCATAGAAAATTGGGCTCCTGAAGTCAAGTAGTTTCACCACTTTGCCCTAGTAGTACTTTCCAAAAATCAAATGCCTATATACAGATATTCGGCACATCACATACATTAATCATATCCAATCCTAAAAGCAGTCCTAATGTAGTAGCTACGGCTACTCTCCTAGTTCAGATGTGGAAAGGGTAATTTTAAGCAACGTTACAGAGGTTGTCAACAGAAGGGGCAGGATGAGCTCTCTCATGATCTCCCACAGAGGTGCATAGCATGAGGATTAAAAAAGAGGACTGTGAAGCGTGTTTGAGTACTGGCTTCACCATTCAATAGTTGATGATTTTAGGCCTGTTACTTCACCTTTCTGCATCTTCGTTCCCTCAAAAATGGAGATAATTGTACCTATACGACAGTCCTGTTGTGAAGATTACATAAGATACTCCATGTCACAGTGCCTAGACATAACAAGCACTCAACAAGTCATACGAACACTCTATATCTCTAATACTTTGGAAATTTGACCAGGGCAAAGGAAAACCTCTGCCATTTTATTAATGAAGACGTCAGTTCTAGATTCTGTGGGCCAGTTAATTTGTATGTATCCTGAAGTATTGCCTCTCTACCAGCCCCTTATTCCAAATTCTGCCCAGTGGTAAACAGGCTCCAGGTGCACACGGCTCTGTGGCAGAAAGCACATGGTGTCACCATCTTCCTAGCGTGAAACCCAGCATCAAACCCTCACACCTTATGGAAATGTGAAAGCAAAACTGAGATAATTTAGAGGAGAAAATAGCATCAGAGCAACCATTTTATAATATTGTCTTTATTTTCACATTGAGATCCTAGTGCTTTCTTTCAAATACAATTTTTAAGCCATAGTAGAAGGTGAACATTTCTAGTTTGGAGCATGGGTTATGAAATTCCTTAAAGTTCGCCTAACAGGTAAAGCCATCTGAAGCCCATTAAAATTGTGGAATGAAGATTTCATGGCAAATAAAAATACTATATCACTTTAATAAAATCATCGTGTGCAAGTGAACATGGAAAGAAAAAGGAACTGAATTTGTAAGTTCTTATCCAGCTCTTCTTACTCTGGCTGAAACATTGTAAACGTCCAAGAGAAAAGCCTGTTAGTAGCCACGTTATCAATCTGCTGTAGAAGCTGGTGTTAGTGTCTAGATCTTTCTCATATTCTAAGTGGAGTAATGACAGTGAAGCTTCCAGAGCAGCATCTGAATAGGGACAGAGCAAGTAGCTGACAACGTGCTCTTGGAAGGTGCGGTGTTGGTGGGGTCGGGGGGTGGGTTGGAGAGAGGGAAGAAGACTTCCCCAGGTAAGAAACCAGCATGTTTCCCTTTTGGTTCCAAAATCCTCTCCTGGAGCTCCAAATATGACTTGAAGAAACCTATGGCAACCTGTTTTCTAGATCGAGGGTGACACACTCTTTAATAATAATTTCTCAAATTATGCAAAACAAACTATGGGTATGGCTGTTTCCACTGTGCTAAATACCTGGATGAAGGTTGTTCAGGGAGAATCTCCTGAACAGGCCCCGTGTCCTCACTTCCTTGGAGCTTGGAGGATCAGTGACTGTGAATAAATTGGCAATGGTTCTGAGAGGGCATCATCCTGGGACAGAAGCTAAGTGTAGTTGGAGAATGTTGGAAAATGCTCCCACCACTGTACCATCTGGGTGTCTGCAGTGCCTGAGCCCATGAGAGTTGCCCTTTTTCCAGATGTATGAGCAAGACAGAGACTGTTAATGTTTAAGGGCCAGTGAATAACCAGTCACATAGCACATCACATTAATGTGGCCCTACTGTTTGCAGTTCCATCTGCAGCCAAAGGCAAGGAACAGTGAATCCTATAGGTGCTTATGGGCTCAAGGATTCTAGGGTCTCTGATCATTAACTTAGCTCTCTAGTGTCAGCTTTTCTTAGTAAAGAAATGACATCTCTACTCCAAGTACCACTGCATTATCATCTTCATCACCATCACCACCATCATTGACACAAAAACAGAGTTTTTACTATACCAGATGCCAAACCAAGGACTTTAAACAATCATTTCATTAATCTACTATAACCCTTTGAAGTTGGTCCCATCACAATATTGCCATTTATAAATCAATAACCGACACAGTTAAGTGAGTTAAGTTACTTGACTAAGGTCACCAAGATAGCAAATGATAGGTCTAAGACTTGACCTCAAAGCCTGTGATGTTGCAGTTAGGCAATCCAGGTCTAATATGAATGAATCAATGAATGAGTAGACAAGTAATTATAAAGATCTATTTTAACTTGACTCACTTTAGTGACTCTCGATAATATTAGCGGATAGTAGTATTTGGTAAGAGAGCTAGACTTAGGTTTGAATTCCAGATGAGTCACTTTCTAGATGTGTGGCCTTAGGCTGGTAATTATATATCTGAACTTAATTTTCTAACTGTAAAATGGAGGATATTAGCCACTCTGTAGATTAGTTATATATATTCTTATATATAACAGATAAAGGGCTTGTTTCATAGTTGGTCCTTAATGTGGGTTACATACTATTTTCTAACATTTTAAATGTTTATTTTAATTAATCATTGCATGTGACCTAAAGCTATCATTCAGAAAAAGAAAACTGTCAGGTGGCAGTCTCATTTTCTGCCCCCTCACTTCGTACAATTCTTATACCTTCAAAATGTGAGAGTCCTCTTCTTCTGTTCTTTACTCCATGTTTCACAAACCTAAATAATTCTTCACCATGAAAAAGCAAACCCCACACACCACAGCCTCCTTTTATTAGGACAGAGAACTAGACAAGAATAGGCTTTTGTCTGCCATGAGGAAAATGCCTGAGTTTTTAGAGACTAAAAGAAATATTACATTGTTCTTACTCTGCAATTTGTAAATAATTATTTCCCTCCAAGCTCACAAACAAGGAATTAAAATAAATACTTTCCCATTTTCCAAAAAAATGGGTTGACTGGAGTTTTTGAAAATGTTTTCATTAATCTTTTCTAACTCCTACATGGCTATTCTCAGACTAACTCTTACACAGATGATGTACATTGCTAGACAATTAAGGAAATCAGAATGGAAATGGCCACTCTTGGGGCAAGGTTCAGCTCATGACACATTCTTTCTTCAGGAAAAATTACTATCTCTATATTTTATTTATTCATCAAAATTAAAATAGAGATAGGGTTTTGCCAGGTTGCCTAGGCTGGTCTTGAACTCCTGGACTCAAGCAATCCTCTTGCCTTGGCCTTCCAAAATGCTGAGATTACAGTCATGAGCCACTGCATCCAGCCCCAAATTACTATCTCTAATGAGTTTAACCCAGTCTCTACTAAAAATACAAAAATTAGCTGGGCATGGTGGCACCTGCCTGTAATCTCAGCTAGCTGGAGGCTGAGGCAAGAGAATCCTTGAACCCAGGAGGTGGAGGTTGCAGTGAGCCAAGATCGTGCCACTGCACTCCAGCCTGGGTGACAGTGGGAGACTCTATCTTAAAAAAAAAATTCCTAATATTAGATTGTGGAGGCTTAACCAATAATGATAAAATGTAATCACAATACCCAAACATTTTAAACTTGATGATCTTGAATGTCTAACATTTTAACAAGCATGTGTAAATGCTGTGCGATATATAATAGCCCAGTAAAAAGTTGACCCATTTACAAAGCATGATTGGATTACATTGCCAAACTGACCTTCTTGCTTTGTAAACAGGCCACATTTTCATAGGGTAACATATAGATTAAATTTCCATTAAAAATTAACCACTTCTAAATATATGCCATTAATTCTGACTTCTTTGTGGGGCCAAGGAAAAGATACAGTATTTTCATTTTTCCAGTCTATTTCTCACAAAGAATATCCCTCCCATACTGTCTGAGTCTGAAGAGAGCAGTGATTATCTTTTGGGGGTGGGGGGCAAACCTCTGTGCTTAGGGGATTGTGTTGGCAGAGAGCAGGATAAACCCTACTCCTAGGTGTTTGGAGCTGTGTTACGCCTCAAAATAGGGAGGAACCTGAGAAAAGCTGAGACTTACTTTTTACTCTATCCCCTCTGCACCTCAAGCCACCAATGTTCTTTCCGGTATATTTGAGGGCCCCTGGTTCAAGGACTGTGGAGACACAACCACCAGTACCATCTCCTTCAAAACACCATCAACACAGGGCTACGTAAAAGAGAATTGTCTGAGAGGCGCAAGGCCATGATCAAGGCTGGTTTAGAATGGAGGAATTCCTTCCTTGGCTACCTTTGTCCCCACCTTCAGTCCTTTCTTTAAGGGTTCATTGTCTCATTGCTCACTCTTTCTCTCTTGGACCTTCTCTGACAGCAGCCATTTAAGCCTTAGTGTTCATGGATTTCAGAGGCCAGACTGGTCTGATCACTGGAGGAAGGATGTGCAGAAAGGAGTGAAAGAGCAGGGTTCTTTGTGTCTGAGGGGTTGCCATATATTTGCAGCCGTGACTACAGAATTAGATTCCTCTGTCCCAGAGCATAGATCCTTCACTTCTTCATCAGTCTCCTTCCTCACTATCCCTTCTTCCCAGGGATCTGGGGCCCATGTTCATGGTATTCTCTCTTGATCTCTACTCTGCCTCTGTCTTGTGAAAGTTTCATCTAAGAGGGGCTGAGGTCAATGCAACCTGGATGAAGGGCTTTTTCAAAGCTCCCCAGCAATTCTGAGTTCTCAACCAACTATGTGGTTGAGAAGCTCTGCCATGAATCAGAAAGAAAGCAATCAGAAAGATGACCCTTGTTTCTTTCCAAGAACCAGCATGAATGCTAGAAAGATTAGACTGCTGGCAATGCCAGAGGAAAGCAGATGTGGAGAGTGAACCAAGGGAAAGGACATACTGGGACATCCTCGCTATGGAAAAGAAGCATAGTCATTCACATAAACTGGTGACCATGGACAACTAACTGCCCTTAGACAATGAAAGGTACACACAGACAATATCAACAGGGCAGCTTTGTTGTAACTTTCAATGCATAAAAACACTAACTGATTCATCTACACTTAGGCTCCCATTGGCCATGTAACTATCTCATTGTTATACTTTTAAAATTAGTAAAAACATTCACACCTTATGCTCTCTTGGCACTGTAGTACTCCAGAATAGTATAAATCACCAATGTCCTGGGATAATGGTGAAGATGGGGCAGATGGGGCGGAAGGATTGGTTTATTTGCCTTTGCTCCCTAAGCATTTTGTGATGCATGTTCTGGTGAAAGATTAATTTTCATAAAAGACTATTGGGGTCAGCATTAGAAAAATTTCAGCAATACTGAATATCTGTTTTCCAGATTCTCGACAGAATATATGACCTTTATAACCTTGAATGTTTCATCTCATCATCCTTATTAAAAATGCAGTTTAAAGAGATAATAAATAGGGCTTCCACAGACGATATGAAGACACATATATAAAAACCCAGAATACAATGTCTGGGCATACTCCAAGAGCCCAATGAAAGCAAATCCTTTATTATTGCTCTAGGCAATGTAGGTGTTATCCCAGATATCCCCGAATGAAGCTAGGCCCTCAGTGAGCTGTATAGCTAGACCCATAACATTCTGGCCTTTTTTTGAGACATGATCTTACTCTGTCGCCCAGGCTGGAGTGCAGTGGAGAGCTCTCGGCTCACTGCAACCTCTGCCTCCCAGGTTCAAGTGATTATCTCATGCCCTGACCTCCTGAATAGCTGGGATTATAGACGCACGCCATCATGCCCTGCTAATTTTTGTATTTTTAGCAGAGATGAAATTTCACCATATTGGCCAGGTTGGTCTCAAACTCCTGACCTCAAGTGATCTGTTTACCTTGGCCTCCCAAAGAGCTGGGATTACAGGCGTGAGCCAACGTGCCTGGCCTGGCCTCTTGTTCAGACGTTTTCATTATCCAGTTAATTTGTATGTATCCTGAAGCATTGCCTCTCTACCAGCCCCTTATTCCAAATTCTGCCCAGTGGTACACAGGATCCAGGTGCACACAGGTCTGTGGTAGATGGAGGGCTTTTTCAAGGCGATCTCAGCTCTCTGCAACCTCTGCCTCCTGGGTTCAAGTGATTTTCATCCCTCAGCCTCCCTAGTAGCTGGGATTACAGGCATGTGCCACCACGCCTGGCTAATTTTTTGTGTTTTTAGTAGAGATAGACGTTTTGCCATGTTTGTCAGGCTGGTCTCGAACTCCTGGCTTCCAGTAATCTGCCCACTTGGGCCTCCCAAAGCCCTGGGTTTATAGGCATGAGCTACTGGGGTGGGCCTTCAGAAGCACTTTTTCTACATGGCAGTTGAAACATTATTTTACACTGTTGCAAAGCTATGCATAGCTCTGATGTTAAAGGAGACCAATGAAAGAAATACTAAGTAGTATAATTTGGCTTTCTTTGGGAAAAAATGACCAGTCTTTATTTTGTTGTTAACAAGATTATATCTGGCTCTGTGGTAAGCAGTTTCAACTTGTTTCTGGAAAGAGGTGAGGTATAAATACATTCAATAAATAAAATGATGTGACAGGTTTAGCTTTCCCTCCAACTTTCCTGCACAGGAAAAATTGTTCAAATTGTTGAAAAGTAATAAAGTTTCAGATGATAATCAATGATAGTTATACTATTTAAATGCACGGTCATACATAATGGTCTACTGTACTGAGAAGGGAAACCTTAGGCTGCACACCATATTTCCTAATTAATGGTTGGCTTGCTCAAGACAATTAACTCTTGAGGGTACCCTTTTCCCATCACTTAAGAAGAGCTGTGATATGATGTATAGATCTAGTTTGTGTGGCTTATTCCAACCAGATGCATTAAGAAAAAATACTCTGTGTGCAGAAATTGGTATTGATTTATTATTTTCAATATTAATATCAAGCTCCCTCGGTTAATGATATAATTATGTTTTTATTTTTGGATAGGAACATGTCAATTGAAGAAGGATAAATTCTTGGCCAGTATGCCCTCACTTTCCCCTACTCTGCCTATGGCAGACATTACTAAACAACTCTGCCCTTCTTTTTCAATAGCTGCACTGTGGCTTTAGGATAATTTGAACCATAGTTTCAGTGGGTTGAAGTTCTCATGTAAGAGGAAACTTATTTGCCATGCATTTTGGAGCAGGCAAAATATAGGAGAGGAGGATCTTTGAAATGTTTTAAGTAGGTATATCTCAACACTGGATTCTAAATATAGAGTAAAACTGGGTTTTTTGAACTCCAAGTTTTAAAAGGAAATGGAGAAGGGAGTATTCTTGGGTTATTATTGTCTTTTGTGCTCCATTTTTTAATGAGAAAATGAGCCTCTGTTTCTACGGATATGCTGGGGGTGGTTGTGTCAACCCGAGGCCAAGCAAGTGGGGCTCCAATGTCATTACCTTTGTATCAAACGCTGTATAAACATGTACAGTAAGACCATTCCACAGAAGTTTGGGTTTTTTCCTTGGAAATAATGCTAACAATGGTACAGTAGAAAATCCAGAAACCCTGGAAACTGCCCCAGTGACTGCATCTCCATAAGTGACGTGGCACAGGTGGCTTTCCATGTGGGAAAACGTGAAATCCTCTCCCAATTTACCTCCATATGAAAAGCCAACAGACTCACAGCACTGAACAATCTACCATTCCCCACTGATGTCTCACAACAGCCACTTTTGTTTACCAGGGCCCTCTATGGGTCCACTTCTGAGATCTCCAGCCCAGTCCAGCATTCCTGCGACAATACATACTACTTTAATCACTGCAGCTTCGTAAGTCTGTCTCTCCATGGCAAGTTTGCCCAGCCTCTGTTCTTTTCAAAATTGTCTTGGCTATTCTAGGACTTTTGTTCTTCCAAATGGAGTTTAGAATCAGTTTGTCAGGTCCTATGAAGTCCTGTTGGGAGTTTGATTGGATTTCCTTTGAATTTACAGATGATAAGTTAATTGACATTTTTATAATTTTGAGACTTATAATCTGACCATTAATTTGGATTTAATTTTATGTCTTTCAACAGCATTCTCTTAGGAATATCTCAAAGGTAAGGATGATCTTAGCTATACGTAAATTATTTGCTGAATGATACCCCGAGCTGTTCTAACCAGACTGTAGGTGACCTGGAACTTTTCAGCTCTATTCTCTGCCATTTCCACATGGGAGTGTTCTCCTCACCACCTCCCCTGTGTCCTTTGGTCCGAGTCACAGATTAAGTTTGATTGCTTGCAATGTGAACTTACTGGATAATGGACCAGTAAGTTTTGGCTGTCTTCCCTTTTGTGGCTCACTTCCCTACTCTTTTACTCATGTTTCCTGGGATGCTCTCCTGATAAACCACATGTATTTTCATCCTTCCCCTAGGGTCTCCTTCTAGGGAAACCGTGACAAGTGTTAAATAGATTTCCAAACCAAATGTAATAAAATCTAATTCTCAGAGCCTAGAAGCAAAACCTCCATTAATGGTAATCTCTGGGTAGAGTCATCCCTGGGCAGAAGTTAGGCTTTGGGGTCTGGTAGATGTTTAAATTCCAGCTCCTCTACTCATACTACATGGCCTTGCTTCACCTCTGCCTTCCACTTACATGAAAATAGTAATGTAAAGCTCTTAATATTGTTCTGATCATTAAATGACATGTAAAGTCTTACATTCATTCAACAAATATTTATCCAGGCATAACATACATTAGGAACATAGTTAAGTAACTGGCACAGACTGTTGCACAATAAATGGAAACTATGAGATTGTGTACACTAATGAATGAGAGGCAGAACAAACTTTGGGGAACTTGTGACAACCACAATATTTGGTAGTAGAGGGACACACATCTGCCAGAGAAGAGTCTGTTACCTCTTCTTCTCGCTGCAGGTACATGCACCAAGGCTTCTCATAACTCTGTATCATGAGGTGAGCCTCTGAGGGCAGAGGCTGGGTTCCAGTACCCAGTGTATTAACTTGACCTTGTTAACTTCCCTAAGACCATCTGTGGGATGGTGATCATGACATCTACCTAAAGGATTATGGTGAAGAGTCAATGACATAACAGACCAAAAGTCCAGGCTCTAGCAATATTACTTCTCTTAATCTCCCTTCCTGAAGATCTCTTGGTTGTTGACTATAAAGTAAATTGCATCATTTTCTTCTGAAATGATAATGTATTGCATTCAAATGTTGTTTAGATGAATCTGATTGGAAGACACTGCTCTGTCAAATTCTTCTCCAGAATTAACAGTAGTTAAAACAATGTTGCTTTTTATACCTTTAATATAGGCAAAAAACAGGGCCCTGCTACCCACTGTCTAAGAACTTTTCTAGAATGGGGCTTTGAAGAAAACATGCCAAGGTCAAGTGAGAAGTTTGGGGAAATGTAACAATTTTATTTAGTTTTAATAAACAGCTTTAAGAAGATAAGTTAGTGTGGAAGAAAGAATGGGTTTTGGTCTCAGACTTGATTTTAATTCTAGTTTTTCCATTTTTTAGTTACATGTGATCTTGGGCAAAATGATTCCTCTTTGACCTTTGATTTCTTCTATAAAATATAATCCTTATTCTTTGGTGTTATTAATAGAATTAAATCAGGTAATTAGGAAAAATCACTGGTATAAAATACTCATTTTAATGCCTGGTAATAAATACTCAGAACAATAAATTTCTACTATGTAGCTACTCATATAACTCTAAAGTATTAACCTTAGTTTTGTTTGTTGATTTGTTTGTTTTTACCTAGGGTTGTTAGTCTAAGGCCTGAAATATCTGTGAAAAATCTGTGTCTTACTTCCAACACATGTGGTGCTCAAGTTTTAAAGGTTTAACTTTCAAACTACCTACATTTTTGTATATTTTACATTTAAATCTCTCAATTTCCTTTCCTGTGTCAAATTCAGACTTGTGCCTTAGCTTATCAAAGAACCACTTCAGGTTTTCCTTATCTGATGCTGCTTGCCAATCAGATTTCATGACAATGCCAATGTTTTCTGCAAAGCAGCATTTATTTGTCAATTATCTGAGTAGCTTATTGTATTTTCTCTTATTTTATAAAAATAAATGGAAAATGAAAAAAAAAAAGGTAGATAGGATTCCAATAACAAGCACAGATTTAAGAAGGAAACCATTTTACATGTTGAAAGCAACAGATCTTTAACTTTTGCTCGATGTTCTTTTGACATAAGCTGGTTAACCGTGTTTTCTGGTAAAGAAAAATTAAACAGAACTCTAGAATAAGTAATTGATGCTTGAAGCTTGTGCATAAAAGGCAAGATGTAACTGGGAATTTTATAATGCTTTTTCAGTTCTCTGAATAGAAACTCCCCTAGAACATGTATGACTAACCTTTAACATTCATGTACTAGATTGTAACATAATTGTTAGTTATATATTATATAAATCAAAGGAAAGGATCTGTGTTTTCTTAAAGTTGAATTGAAAGTGTGAAGTTTCTCTGTTTCTTAATAGAATTGTAACAGCTCACATGATATCACTGATGGAATCAGCCAAATCAAAGTTCTGATTGGCAATTTCCCGTTTTGATTAATAAAAATGATAGCATTTATTGTTAATTACCTATTTACTTAGTAGGCTAAGTTGTTCAAGGCATGTGCTTCAACAGGGAAAAAAAATTATAAAAGGAGTTTGTACAGAAAATACTAAGAAAAGGCTAGAAACCAAATAGGTCCCACACACGTAGCTTGAGCTAGAGTCATTACCTTAGTTACAAAAATGGGTCAATGGCTAATAGTATAATGTATCTTTCAGGAACTTCATATCTTTGAACAGATTATTTTCTTTTTTTCACAAAGGGAAAAGAGCATATTATTTTCTGAAGAGACGAAGACATAGAAGATCTCAGTTCAACCCTCACTAAGGCTCTGTTCATGATACTACACTTGATCACAGCCAAAAGGCTGAGAAGTGATTGCCCATAATACTATGAATGAGTTAGGTTTGCTCCAAACAAGCAAATTAGGAAGAAGACCCCTGAGTAGCATATATCCCAAGTTATATTTCTGATGCTGTTTGGAATCACATTGCAACTCCTACTGACTCCTCTGATTGGAGGCAGTGGTGGTGCAGAACTACAGAAAGAAGCAACTCTGATTGCAGGTGTCTGTTTTGGGAAAAAGTATATATATGTGTCTATAAAGAGACACTATCTTCTAATAGGCAGGACCATTTTAACTTGATTCAGGGAAAGAGACCCATCTGCTTTGTTCTCTTTGACCTTTTGGTAGATTGATGCTACCTGTCTTTGTCTTCTTTTTTAATACACTGTAACAAAGTTCGCCTATTAAAAGAATCCATAAAACATGACTTAGTGCTACAACAAAGCTACAAAACCCAGTTACCAGCAGGGATCCTGCAGGTCTGTGTTGAAATATCAAAGTAGAATTCTCCAGTTTCCTTAGAAAAGTGCTTTTCCCTTGATAGTGCCTCCTAGCTTCTACTTCTGTTGCATCTTCATTTTAATCACATAATTAAAAAAGACTAGAATGTTTCTCCTTTAAAACACTGGTAAATGAAATTGTATCCAGTTAAAACAGTATTACTTTAAGTGCTTGCTATCAGCTTTTAAAATGTTACTGATGACATTTTAGAATTGCTATCAGCTCACAGTTCATGTGGGATTTAGGCTTTAAAGTTAGCATGTAAGGTGAAAATAATCAATTGTCAAAATTAGCAGTGAAATTTCATTAAATCACCCATAAAGTACACCATGGAACCATCTGTCAATAAGTCCAGCAGCAGTGTGGCAGAAAGGATCATTGTTGAGAATCAGATAAAGTTTTCTTCTGTTGAAGTGCCATGATGTCAGAACGAACAAACAGGAAAAAACCCTCTAAATACTTGAATCACTGTCTACTTGACGAGCCCTTTGCTCTATGAGAGTCATAAAAGGGCAGGGAATGAATTACCTGAGGAACCACAACTTCAGACCTTCCACTGACTCCTGTGCTTGGTGAAGGATCATTGTGTGGAAAGGCATGGAACATTTCTCACATGGTTTAGTTTTCTATATTTTCCAGAATGACACATAGTTACATTTGCCCATTGTGGAAATAGACTACTGAATATAAATAATTTGAAATACAAATAGGGCTTTTGGGGAGCTATATCCAGCAAATTTCAAGGGGCTATATACAAGCAAGCAATGTGTGATTCATATATTCAGTATTATTGAAAGCCTCTTCTGGGAAACACATACTGAAATTAGAAAAACCTGGAAATATGTTGGAATTTGAATGGAACAAAAAATGGGCCATCTGAGTGATTCTTGTTTAAATTAAACCCTCCCAAACACAAAGCAGTGGCTTAAATTGTCTATTTTACTGAGGAGCAAACTGGGACAAGCTTCAGAGAGCCACAATGGGAATTCTAGGAAAGTTGATCTCTTTACGCTCCATTCCCTGCTGGTACTCTTGTTAGTAAGAATAGCTTAAATTGCTCTACTAAGGTCATCTGGACCCAGCAATGCTCGTTCCTTATCTGCTGGCTGTACAGCCTATCTGGATTCATGAAATGAAGCAGCATATAGTTTCAAGCACAAAAATAAAAAAAACCATACAGATGAATGGTAATGTCTCTCACTCATCCAGCTTTCTCATCCCTTAGTATTGAGAAAACCCTTCTGAGCGGAGTAATTCCATTCTATCCTTTGGCTGCTGGACCTTCAGAGTTGAAGCTTGGGAAGTTCAGGATGCAATAACTTTGAGTCATGGAGCCAGCTTATTCTGGGGATGCGATTTTGGATACCAGCACACAGGGAATGCGATGTCAAATCCTTCTGAGGAAATATTCCCTTAGAGCTACTCTGCTCTATCTTCACTTTACCTTTTCCACTGGAACATAAGCTCCTTAAGGGAATAGGCATTGTTCGTCTTTTTTATTGACTTCACCTAGCACAGTGTCTGGCAAATAGTACATGCTTGATAACATATTTTTAAAATTAATGTGTGGAAGTTTACAAAATATGAGCAGAGAAAGCTCATCACTCACACAGTATTTTACAGTCACCACTCCTTTTCTGCCACATGCCACATTCTGTGGATGCCACTCAGAACTTTCTTCCAAACAGCAGCCTATCTCCACCTTCCTGCTTTCCTACTGACCACCTCCATTCCCCACCCTGACATTTCATGATGGTCTGTGGTTGAACTAGGGTCAACTGGCTTCTCCACCCCAGTACAATGAAGTTTCATTTAACTAAAAATGTCTTCAAAGGCCCAGAACTACAGAACATGATAATTATACAGATTTCAAATTTTAATTAAAAACCTGACATTCTTGAAACACTAATTAGTGTGTTTGGAGATTAAAACTTTAATTCCAGATTTAAAATGCATACGTGTTTGTGTGTATGTGTGTGTGTGTGTATACATAATTTGATAGATCACAAGTTCAACTGAAAAATAAGGAGATAAACAGGGGATGGGATGGGGATGGAGCTGAATCTCTTAGCCACCTGTGCTTCAGTCTGGAATGAGGACTAGAAAGGACTAGAATCGGGGAGGGCTAGGAGTTTAGCACTTGCAGGTTACTGCAAATTAAAAATGCTTCATATTAAGTAGTCATCTGAAGATGGGCTTACTATGTGACACCAGGAGTTAATGTGCTCTTCTTAGTTCGTCAAATGAGACAGAAAAAGATCACTGTCCTTGGGACTATTAAGTTGTGGCCCAGAAAGGCTGGGAACACTGGCTTTACCTTACAAGCAGCAACTGAGCCAAACTATCACTAGCTTGGAGGGTTGGCTCTTGGATATTCCCAATATCACCATGGAGCAGGAACATAATTCCCTATTAAAAGTATGGTTGGACTGGGAGTCTTGGGTGAGGCCCTCAGTAGGGGAAAAGCCCTTTAGATAAGGAGGATTAAGGAGAGTGAAATGGAGGGAGGAAGAGAAAGAGAGAAAAGTCTCAAAGAAAATTAGATACTCATAAAATTCCCAAAGCACAAAAAAATTCAATGTTAAATAAATGTAAAAAAGAATATAATGACACCCACAACAACAACAGGAAATTACAGACTATTCTCACAAGTGAACATAAATGAGAACAATTGAATGGAACATTTGCAAATTGTATGGCAATGTATTTTTAAAAGCACTACTAAGTAAACTTTATGCCAAGAATGCAATAATAGTTTAACAGCAGAAAATCTATGAATATTTCACATGAAAAGATCAAAAGAAAAAAACCATAGCATCATCTCCATAGAGGCAGAAAAATATTTGATAAAATTAAATACACAATCATAGTCTTTTTTTTTTTTTTTTAAGAAAAATCCTTGTAAACAAGGAAAGAGAAGACTTTTTCTTAACCTAATAGAAGTCATTTAACAAAAAACCATATAGCACATATTATTTATTCCTAACTGTGAAATTTTAAATAAATTATTATTAAAGTCAGAGACAAGTCAAGAATGGTTGTCATCATCCTGGTATTCAACATGAATTGAAAACCCAAGACAATGCAATAAAACCAACAAAATCAGAGGCTCAAGAATTAGAAAGCATGATACAAAATTATTCTTATTTGCAGAGTATATGATTGTAGACAATCTTTGAATAATCTATAGAGATACTATTAAAAAATTAGAGAGACCAGTAGTGTTGCTGGATTAAAAATCAAACATGAAAATCAACTGTATTCCTAGATAGCAAAAATAACTATTTTTAAAAAGTATGGAATAAAAGTAATTCACATAAAAAACTATACTAATAAATACATCAAAAGATGTTTGACTATTATGTAGAGTTCATAAAAAGTTTATAAAGAGATTGAATATGTCATATAATATGTCATACCCATGGATGGAATAGTATAATATAAGAAAGATGCCCATTCTCCTGAATATAAATGCAATACAATTTCATCAAAATTCTTATAATGAATTTTGTGGAAATTGATAGACCAATCTTAAAAGTCACACAAGAAATAAAAAGACAAAGAAGATCTAGATAATATTGAGGAAAAAGATCTAGGTACAGATTCTTGTCCTATCAGCTGCTAAAAATTATGGCAGTCCTACCTTACAGTTTCATTTTCTATGGTTTAAGTTACTGGTGGTCAAACATCATCCAAAAATATTAAATGAAAAATTCCAGAAATAAACAACTGGTAAGTTTTAAATGGTGCACCATTCTGAGTAGGGTGATAAAGTGTCATACCATCCCACTTTGTCCCAGTTGGGCATGAATCTTCCCTCTGTCCAGCACAACCATGCTGAATATGCTACCTGCCCCTTAGTCACTTAGTAGCCATCTTGGTTATAAAATTGATTGGCATGGCATCCGTGGTATTACAGTGCTTATGTTTATAATCGTTATTTTACATAATAATGGCCCCAAAGTGCAAAAGTAGTAATACTGGCATACTGTTTTAATTGTTCTATTTTATTAGTAATTATTATTAATCTCTTACTGTGCCTAAGTTATAAATTAAACTTTATCATAGGTATGTATGCACAGGAAAAGACATAGTATATATAGTCTGGGTTTTGGTACTTTTCACAGTTTCAAGCATCCACTAGGGGTCTTGTAACTTACTGCTCATGGATACGGAGAGATTTCTGTAATTTAATGCTACAATATTTTAAGAGAATGTGCCTTGGTCAGAGAATGATCAACGGGCTATTCGAACAGAGTAGATTTCTTAGAAACACATCCCGACATATGGAAAGCAAGTCCACGATAGAGATAGCATAGCAATTCCATGGGGAAATCATGGGCTATTTATTTATTTGTTATATCATGCTGGGTCAGTTGATTTTCCATAAGAAAAATATAAAGTTAGACCCCAACTTCAGAGCATACAAAATATAACTTTCTTTCCTTCTTTTCAAAACTTTTATTTATTTATTTATTTATTTTTAGAACAGAGTCTCACTCTGTTGGTCAAGTTGGGGTGCAGTGGTGCAATCATAGCTCACTGCAAACTTGAACTCCTGGGCTCAAGCGATCCTCCTGCTTCAGCCTCTGGAAAATATAACTTTTATATGGATAAAAAACACGAATATGAAAGCAAAACTAAAACTTTTGTAACAATATACAGAAGCATATTTTTACATCATCAAAGTAGGATATTAAAGTCTTAAATAAAAATCTTAAAAATATAGATTATGTTAGAATGCAAATGTATCTATAATTAAAATTATTCTACAAAAAGTTAAAAAAAGGACAATGACAGAGTTGGAAAAGATATTTGGATATAACATACAATAGATTAGTAAATGGAAGAGATAATTAACTTACACAAAACCATAAAATAGTAACTCATTAAAAATAGTAAAATATGTGAATAAGCAATTCACAAAAATATGAACAAGAAATATGTTAAAAGATGCTTAATTTCACTAGAATTTAAGAATTGAAAACTGTATTAAGAATTGAGAATTGAAAACTGTAAAAGTGAGACACCATTTTACTCCCATCATATGGAAAAAATTTTTGAGATCTGAAAGTAACCTATGTTGGCAAAGACTTGGGGAAACAGAAACTTACATGACCTGCTCACTGGGATGTAAACTGGCCAACCTTAGGAATTTATGTTGGTATCTGGTAATATTAATGAGATATATACCTTATAATATCTGGTAATATCAATGAGACATATACCTTATAATCCAATCAGTTTACATCTTGGTATCCTGGAGAAAATTCTGCCCAGGTGCATAAGGCTACAGGAATAATCATTGCAGTATTTTTTCATAGCAAAAATTGGCAACAACCTGTTTACCAATAGAATGAATGAATAAATAAAAATAGCAATATATTCATGCAATGGAATACTATCTAGTGTTAAAATAGCAAATCATACCTACATGTCCATTTGGATAAATCTCAAAAACATAATGTTGACTGAACAACAACAACAAAAAACAGAATAGCACATATGGCTTGGTATCATTTATGAAACAATGATAGATGTTGCTCACTGATAGAGAAAAACAGGGATAAACACACAGGACTGTGATTTTTTGTTGGAGAATGATAGACCAGAATCAGATCAGGAAAGGGGGCATATGAAGATTTAATTATATTTAAAATAATTTATTTCTTTAAAAGCCATAAAAATATGAATCAAAAAGTGATGTGCTCAAATTAGTTAAATGTGAGTGACAAAACATGGGTACTCATTATATTACCTTCCTGTATGTTTGAAATATTTCATAACTCTTTTCAGTGAAAGAGCCTATGAGTACTACAACAAAAATGTCAATCATTATGCTTTTCCATTCACAGCTCCCTAATGTGTAAGCTGTCCTTGCCCACAGTCCTTGATGTTCCTCTGATCCTATCCCTTCCCATAACTCTGTTGGAGTCACATCTAATGGACCCAGAAGGGTTTCAGTCTGAGGAATCCCATTTGTATGCTGACCAGTAGCCTGTCAAGGAAAAAAAGATTTGAACCATGTGAATTTTTTTCTTTGGGGGCTGGAATCCACGTGGATTTCCTAAGTGGAAAAAGGAGCTACAATGTCCAATCCTTGATGCCTGTGGCTGCCATTTTGGGACATACGCAATCTGGAGAGTAAATGGATTGGCCTGGTCCACAGAGGTAGGTGATACCATGAGGACCCAGAGAGAAGGGAGCAACTCTGATTCCTTTTAAAAAATATGTATTTTAGCTTTTAAAAAGTTGATACATTTAAAAAGTTGTACACATTCATGGAGTGAAAGTGGTATTTTGATATGTGCATACAATGTTGTAATGATCAAATCAGGGTAACTGGGACATCCATCACCTCAAACACTTATCCTTATGTTGGGAACACTCCAGTTGTTAGCTTATGGCTATTCTGAACTATTGCATCATATTATTGTGAACCACCTTTCTCTACTTCACTACTGAACACTTGATCTTTTGCCTTCCATCTAACTGTATTTTTGCACCTATTAACCAACCTCTCTCCATTTCTTATGGAACTCTGCAGTTAGGTTACCAAAAGATCCAACTAAACTTTTTTTTTTTTATTTATGGATTTCATTAAATATCTACATCTTACAATCCCTCCTCCCATTCTCTTTAACTTCTGATTCTTGGAGTCTAAACAATTGTTTAGAAAAGATTGAACAATGCAATATTTGAGTCATAATCAATACTAAAGATGAAAAGACTTTAATGGCAAGAATAGTAGAAGCTGCCTGCTGAAGACTTAGGAGATTGTCTCTGATCTTTGACAAAACTCTAAAACAGATTAAAAAAAAAACTGCAACTTGAGAAAAAAATTAACTTAATATTCACAGATCAGATGGTGTAGGTGTACAGCCTTATTTCTAGGCTCTTTGCTCTGTTCCATTGGTCAATGTGTCTGTTTTGGTGCCAGCACCATGCTATTTTGGTTACTGTGTCCTTGTATTATAGTTTGAAGTTGGGTAACATAATGACTCCAGCTTTGTTCTTTCTGCTTAGGATTGCTTTAGCTATTCAGACTCTTTTTCAGTTTCATATGAATTTTGAAATTATTTCTTCTAATTCTGTGAAAAATGCCATTGGTAGTTAGCTAGGAATAGCATTGAATCTGTAAATCATTTTAGGTAGTATGGCCATTTTAATGATATTGATTCTTCCTATCGATGAGCATGGAATGTTTTTTGCAGCACTATTCAGAATAGTAAAGATATGGGATCAACCTAAATGCCCATGAATGACAGATTAGATAAAGAAAATGTGGTACATGCACACCGTAGAATACTATGTAATCATAAAAAAAGAATGAGATGATGTCTTTTGTGGGAACATGGATGGAGCCAGAGGTTATTATCCTTAGCAAACTAATGCAGGAACAGAAAACCAAAGACGTCAGGTTCTCACTTGTTAGTATGAGCTAAAGGATGAGAACTCGGGGACACAAAGAGGGGAGCAACAGACACTGGGGCCTACTTGAGGGTGGAGGGTGGGAGGAGGGAGTGGATCAGAAAAACAACTATTGGATACTGGGCTTAGTACCTGAGTGATTAAATAATCTGTACAACAGATTCCTGTGACATGATTCCACCTATATAACAAACCTTCGCATGTACCCATTAACCTAAAATACAAGCTAAAAAAAAAAAACCTCAAGGAAATAATTGCTAAAAATGTAATTTATTCCTAGTTAAAATGTAAATTTATTTCATTTTAAATCCCTAATTAAAATGTAATTTAAATTCCTAATTTAAACATAAAATTATTCCTAATAAAAACGTCATTTATTCCTAATTATTCCTAATTATTTTGCTGCATTTTAAATTACCTGTGCTTTTTAGTTTATTTGCATATTTTGTATCTGTATGGTGTGAATACCATATAAAGGTTTGTTACCACACATCTTCCTAATTTTTTTTTTTTAAGAATAAAAGAGAGAAAGAAAGAGAAAGAGAGAGGGGAGGTTTTTTTTTTTAAGAGAAAGAAAGAAGTAGAATAAAAGAGAAAAAAGAAAGAAAGAGAAAGAGGGAGAGAGAACAAGAATCTTGCTCTATCGCTCAGGATTTCATTTAAATCTGTGAGATGTTTATGCAATTACTAAAAAGCGATTTATTTCCTATTATGTGATCACTTTTAGAATAGGTATGATATAATATTGAAAAAAATATATGTTTTGTGGATATGGGGTGGTAGGTTCTGTAAATATTTATTAAATTTGCTTGCTCCAGGTCCAAGTTCAAATCCAGTTTTTTTTTTTGTTCTCTCCATTAGGTTGGTAGATCTACCTCCATCCCTTTATGTTAAGTCTCTGTGTGTCCTTGCTTATAAGAAAGGTCTGAATACAGTGTACTGATGGGTTTTAACTTTTTATTCAGTTTGTCTAACCGTATGTTTTGATTGGGGCATTTAATCCCTTTAAGTTTAGGCTTAATATTGATATATGTGAATTTAATACTGTTATTTAAGTCTGACTAGCTGTTTGCCCGTTAGTTGATGTAAATACTTCATTGTTGTAATATTCTTTACTTTTTGATAAGTTTTTAGGATAACTGATGCTGGTTATTCGTTTCTGTATATAATGCTTCTTTCAGAAGTTGTTGCAAAACAGGCCTGGTGGTAATGAAATCTCTGAGTTCTTGCTTGTTCGCAAAAAATTTTATTTTTCCTTGGCTTGTAAAACTTAGTTTGGCTGGATATGTGATTCTGGGTTGAAAGTTTTTTTCTTTAAGTATGTTAAATATTAATCCCCACTCTCTTCTGGCTTGTAGAGTTTCTACTGAGAGATCTGCTGTGAGTCTGATAGGCTTCCCTTTATGGGTAACCTGGCCTTCCTCTCTGGCTGCCCTTAATATTTTCTCCTTTATTTCAATCCGAGTAAATCTGACAATTATGTGCCTTGGGGTTGGTCTTCTTGAGGAATATCTTTTGGGGTTCTCTGTATTGCCTGGTGTTGAGTATTGTCATGCCTTGCTAATTTAGGAAAATTTTCCTGGATAATATCCTGAAAAATATTTTCCAACTTGGATTCATTCTCTTCGTCACTTTCAGGTATACCTATTAAACGTAAATTAGGTCTTTTCACATAGTCCCATATTTCTTGGAGATTTTGTTCATTCCTTTTTACGCTTCTTTCTCTGATCTTGTCTTCTCGTTTCATTTCATTAAGTTGGTCTTTGACCTCTAATATCCTTTTTTTTACTTGATCATTTCGACTATTAAAACTTGTGTATACTTCATGGATTTCTCATATTGTGTTTTTCAGCTCCATTAATTCGTTTATGTTCTTCTCTAAATTGTCCATTCTCGTTATCATTTCGTCAAACCTTTTTTCAAAGTTATTAGTTTCTTTGCATTGGGTTAGAACATATTCTTTTAGCTCACAGAAGTTTCTTATTATCCACCTTCTGAAGCCTAATTCTGATGATTCTTCACACTCATTTTCCATCAAGCCTTGTTCCGTTACTGATGAGGAACTAGCGTCCTCTGTAGAAGGAGAGACTTTCTGATTTTGAGTGTTCTCAGTTTTTTTACCGTGGTTTCTTGGCATCTTTATGGTTTTATCCATCTGTCGTCTTTGTAATTATCCACTTTCAAATTAGGTCTGTGAGTGGACGTCCAACTTGTTAATTCCCAGCTCCGGAATCTATGTAATTTTCACTGTGGCGACCCGCAACACTAGCTAAGACGGCAGCGTTGAAATTCCTGGTGCTTTTTGGTGTGGAGGTCTCCGGTCCGACTTCCCTCTTCAGTCCCTTTTTCGATCAGCTGGATGGACTGCTCTGCCTTCACAGAGCTCCAAACATCATCCAAAAGGAGACTCAGTCCCGTTTACTCCGCACCAAGAGCCACCGAGCCGAGGCGCCGGCAAAAAAGCCACGCCAGCCAAAAGGGTCACACTGGCGACCCGGGGGGCTCCCCCGCTGGGAATGTCCTGGTCCGTGGGCAGCAAAAATTTATCAGTAAGTGTGGCATCCACTGGCTCTCTGCGCTTTTATTGGGAGCTGCAATCCTGAGCTGCTAGTGATCGGCCATCTTAGATCTCTCTCCCCACATCTTCCTAATTATACATTTAGTGACATCATGTTGTAACTTGAAAATGGCCACGGCAAGAGCAGTTACACTATAGAAATTGGCAAATGCTACCAACCAGGTCTCGATTTATTGTTTTGTTGACTGTCTAGGTTTAAGAAAGTGATGAGAATGTTGATAACACAGATTAAACAAAAAGGAATGTTTTGTCTATAGCTGTCATATTGTGAATAACGTGGAAATTTGAGGAAATATTCAACTATATTCAAAACTATTATCCAATTTAGCAAAGAAGTTCACATTATTGATGAAGAGTGGACCTGTGATGTATATATCTTTTTTGTTTTATTTTCGTCTTACTCATTTTTATACACACACACACAAACACACACATAAATATCAACCATATTTTACATGGAAACTATATTCATTCATCAATCATAATTTTGTTACACATCTATTATATTAGTAAAAGTCATAATATATATTGTTTATTAGGCATATAATATACACACACAGACACACAGGCAAACATATACATCTTTTCATATGCCTCCTGGAAGGACCACATAAAATTATACAGGGAATAGAGTAGCTGTAGACAGAAAAGAATAGGCTAGTAATTTAGTAATTCTGGAAAACTGGACATGATGAGGAGAGAAGAGGTAAATGAAAAAAATAAAAGAACAAAACAGCCCAAGGTGAGATTTTGTTATACAGAGCAGAGGAAGAATGGTAAAATTTTTGAGTTGTTACTCAAAATGACAAATTTGGGTAAAGAAGATCTTGAGAATATTTTGCTGTGTAACGTAACATAATTCCCCTTTGAAAGACTTTAGTAAAACTTTACATTGTTGTCATCTTTTTAGATGTTTTTATTTTTCATTTTTGAATGTATGGCTGAGCTTAAATGGCCCATCAAGCACTCAGTTATATTCAGATCACACTAGCATCATGATAATAAAATTATTAGTAGAAGTCAATATGAGTTTACTATGAACAAGTTATGCCAAAGTTGTTTTTTGTTCCTCTTAGGATTGGGTGGTTATATTTGCATATATTGAAAATAATAACAAAAGCAACAACAATACAACTATTATTACTATTATTTTTATATTATCAGTATTTTTTTCTATATTCTTTACATGTAATTTGACCATGCATCTACATGTCTCACAAAAACTTTATGAGGCAGATACAAATAATTTATTATCACATCTTATTTGTCAGGAACAGACCAAGAGAGGTGATCTAATTTGTTCCAAAGCATATAACCAGTAAAGTCTAGCAAGATTAGAATTCAGGCTATCTAGCCCCGAGGTGGTATTATTAGTTAACTCTATAATGCTACAAAATTGCCAAGCATTAGCAGTATAGTGTATTGTAAGTATTTATCTTAGTTTCTAAAGGGCACAGATATCAGTCTAAAGATAGGTCCCTGGTGTTGGAAAGTTATTTTGTATTTTATTCTGTTGATTTATTTAATATAAGCATTTACTGAGCATCTGGTTGTTTAAGAGAATATCACAGACATTTTAGGAGAGACAAAGATGAATAAAACATGGTTCCACCTCTGAGGGTGTTAACATTCAGATATTCACTGTCTTTATCAATCTCTTGAATGGACCTAAGAGGCAGAACAAACTGGCAAATGATTTAAAATAATTCAAATTAAAAAAAACTCCTAATAGTTTTTACTTATATTCTGAAATTACTACGTGTTGCAGGGATAAATGTATTTTGCATCGTATTCAAAACCAAGTGCAAAGATACATGACTGGAAAATCTGTTTCTGTAGCAGCTTTTGTATCTAGAGGTTTTAGATTAACCTCAGGACTAAAGTGCTGTTAAAATTTTTGATGTGCTCTTAGTTATTGTAATAAAACTCACACCAGAATGAGCATTTCTTTTTGTTTTTTTCTAGAAACTCTCTACTGGTCAGCCATCTCAGCAGTATTCTTTTCAGTTCAGGCTGTAGCATTTTGAAAGGAGCACTGAAAAATGCAACTGGAATAAACGGAAAAGGATAACTAAACCAAGTTATATGAAGAATGGCTGAAGGAACTGGGATGTTCAGGCTGGACAAGGAAGACTCAGAGTATACGGGATCAGATTCCAAAATATTTGGAGGGTTGTCATGTGGGGAAGGAGTCAACTTCTGAGCTGCTGCAGAAGGTAAAACCAGCACAAATGACCCAAAGTCAAGGGAGGTTATCTCAGGTTAGCAAAAGAAAGTTTGAATATTGAGCTATTAAAAAATAGATTAGGCTACCATGTGAGATAGAGGAGGGGCTTTGAGAGAAGATGTGAGAAAGACAGCGAGGGGTGGGCTATTGAACCACATCATATTGAAAGCATCTTCTAAAATCAAAGTTCCATGATTTGTGATTCCATAACAGAAGTAATTCCCTAAATGTTTAGCAGACACATATAGTAAAATCTTATTTTCCCATAATACATGAAATTTGGGGGATTGTAATTAACATATGAGTAGCAATTACCTTTATATTCCTCATAGAAGCACAAGAAGCAGTGACATTTAGGTCATAACAAGAGAAGAAATATGTGGGCTTTGTGCATGGGAAGCTCACGAACGATGGGCATAAGCCCTGGGAATCCACTCCATGGGAAACAGGGACTATTTTGATATAAAAAAGTGAACAGAGAAGGAATACAAGGTTAACACTGGATGCAACTTTAAATCCTTCAGCACAGTGCCTAGCAGCCATAAAAAAGCAAACAAAAGTCTGCAAACTCTTTCCAGAGGCGATGAATAGAAACCGCACAAATCACTCTCGCCTAGATAAACGCTGCATCTCTGTACTGCTTTGCTGGCCATAGACCTCTGCAAAGAGCATTAAGCCATAGGGAAGGGAAAGAAAAGGCATCCAGAATGAGGGCAAAAAATTCTTGTGCATAGATCTTGAGCTAATTCACACAAACCAAGTTGATGTAATTGGCATATGGATACTGAGATGGAATATTTAAAGAAAATCCCTCTAGAAGAGGCCAAGGAGCCAGTGAAAGAGACTGCTCTAGGCTTGTTGAATACAGGCAAAAAAGAAAGAAGATTGGCATTGTAATCCAAATAAAGCTCTGTGGAGAGGCAAGAAGAATTAAGAGAACAGATCTTTACCCAGACAATGAAAACCCCAACTAAAATCCTAGTCACACCACGTAATTTATTAAAAGTTGTTTCTTCCCCCATAACCAACCAGCTTCCATTAGTCCCTAGTGTTCTTTCTGACTTATTTCATTAACATTTCCTTCTTTTTCTGGAGGAGTCAGAGCCCCAGGGAATCTTTCTCTTCCCTCACCTCACCCCCACCAATGGGGCATTGAATGAGAGCCAGGGTGTTGTCTGTGAAAAGAGAAAATGCAAAACCACAAATTGCAGAAAATGGTTACTGCCAAAAAGTGAAAGGAACATACAATATCACCATGCCTCTTAAAAAGCAATTGCGCATTTTACGGGCCTCTGGCTAATTCAGGTTTGTTTGGCAACTTTCTCACCCATACCACCCAGAAGACAATTCTCTTCTACCAGAGGCAATGGTCCTAAAGAACATGAGCAGTTGAAAAGAAACAAAAGAATGTGGGTGTAAGTCTTTACAGGGCACTGACCCGGCCCAATAGTATTCTAGCGTTCTATTTTCTTGTATTGTGTAGTATTAATTAGAACGCCCAAAGCTTGCCAAAGAATCCCAAGGACTCCCACTAAAACAAGGAGGGTCTCCAATAATTTAATAAGATCACTGGTGATACAAAGCATTTTTAGATGGTAAAATTTTTCCAAAACATAATGTTATGTGATTAACACAATAACCCTTTGAAGGGGTCAGGAGAAAATGTCTTCCTTCGTCTCCCCTTCCCCAAAAAAGATACTTTGAAACTGAGGGGTTAAGTAACATACTCCAAATCACACTACTGAAGGGGTGAACTGGGACTTAGCCATTAGCCTTCTGATGTTTACTCCTGAGTTCCTTCCACGGCCCAGCCTTATTCCTCTATGGGGGCATATTTTCCTGACTTGGCTGAGGCTGTCCACCATCCGTGGGTTGAGATTTTATGTGCTGCATACACATTTTCAGGACCTTTACTTGGAAAGTCTCCTGTCATTCACTATAGATCTAAGTCTTGTCTGAATGGAACATTGATTAGGTCATTTTCCATTTGTATCGGTTGAATAATACAATCATCGTTAGGACAAAATGTCAACTCCAGAGGGGCTGATTCAATGTAGCTGCCAAAAGGAACCCAGGTCAAGATTGCCTGGTGATTTTAAAGGTTTCCATGACTCCATGGGTCAGATCAACCTTTCCCCCGTTGCTCAGAGATTACTTGGGGAGCTGGGTAGACCCATTTTGTCTGGATTGCGTATAATCCCAGTGCAAGCTTCCTTCTCAAAATATTTACTAATGAAATAGGTACTAAGCACTCTGTATGTTTCTGAGAAAAAAAATGTGAAAAGAAAACAAACAATCACAAATTGAGACCTCTAAGGTAAAATAGCCACCACCTCACACCAGTTTTTTTTTGTGCAGTCTAGGAGATAAAGGGTGCTTTCAACTGAAATTTTGATAGAAAGATCCCAGGGTAATACGTGTGTGTTTAAATTTACACGTAATGACTTAAAATCCTGCCATAAAGTAGGCTTCATCAAATTTCACCATTAATATATGCCAACTATCTTTCAGTATTTAATATTAACTCATTTAAAATACTAGTATACCTAAATAGGCACTAACAGTATGGTAAAGAGCTACCAAATATGAATATGCAAGAAAGGAAACATAGGCAATTTCCCCTGAACAGCATTCTGTGTTCAAAAGAAAGAATACAGTCAAAAGTTAACATCTGTACAAACAATATACTCATGATAGCATATGAAAAGGGGACTACACAAAAAATCTAACATGACTTTCTTGGTAAAAGCTACTTAAAACATTCATAGCATGAAGGTGTCTTGATAATGCAATAAAGACTAATGCAAGATAATACAGAGATTGACATTTTTAAAAACTCCAATGAATGCATAATACATTGACATTAAATCTGAATGTTTTGAGTATGAATGTCTTTTGTCTAATGCTTGAATATTTGATGTATAGCAGTGGGATCAATTTATTCAAGAGAGCAAACAAAAAACCATCATCCAGGGAAATCAGGAAAAACTAAGCTTTTCCTGCAGCTCAGCTGAACACATAATCTTCTCAGAGACTGAATGATTCAAAAGAGAATTGATTAGAACATGTATAATGTATATAATTCAACTGCAGTCTTTGGATTCTGATAGGTATAAAAATGTCTAATTAAATGCTTCAGTGACTGCTGAGATGCATTCTCTGCTGGAAATTCTATATGAATTAGAAGTTGAGAGTTGTTGTATCCTCTAAGAGGGTACATGACTCAACCATCTACCTTATAGTTGATTACTCGCTTAGTGATAAGTAACTTACTACATTTTGAGCTACTTTTGAATAGCTAAGGTCTTTATATTAAATCTAAATCTACCCCCTGCTTTTGGAAATTGGGTATTATTAAATTACTCCAGAGACACATGAAACATTCTCTTTTTTTATTAAAATTATTCTTACCTTCATTTTATTAAAAAAGAAAAAAAATTCACCCTAATTCCAAAGACAAAACTCAGAACTCCCAGTTTGGATCTGCTATAATTTTATTTGGTCTTTCAAAATAGAGGGGATTTGTAATTTGGGTATAGACTAAGAATAAAGAAACATAATACACAGGAGATTAGTTCTGGAGAGAATATGGGTGTACAGAGTGGCCATAATGCAGTACACACAGGAAGGAATTATTAAGGTTACTAGCATGCTGTTAAATAAGAAACAGTCTGTGACTACACAGTGAGGAGCATCTGGGAAAAGAGAAATAAATTAGCCATTTGAGAGAACTGAATATTTAAACATTTAGTGTCACGTGGTCATAATGTCTAAATGAATATTGCCTATTTTTTTACTCCTCACTTCTATCAAGCTTTTTAGATGCAATATTGTCACAACCACAATTAGTTTCAATCTGCTTCCGAAATGGTTTCTTAAATGCTGCATGGTGTTATACAAATCAATAGTATGAAACATTATATTGGCTATGTGTATTGAGCCAGACTTTAAAAATGCAGCAATGTGAGATGGGAGCCTTAAAGATTAGGAGGCTTTAGGAATTACAGCTGAGAAGTAGATACCATTTCAAGTAAGAAATGTACTTACATTTTGCTGCAAGTGAAATGTCTGTCTTTAAAGAGTAGCCTCTGAAACAAAGAAAGAAAAAAATGAATGTTAAAAAATTGTACAGTGATCAATTCAAAATGAAAAAGAATTACCTTTGAAGCCACTGACTGAGGAAAAAAAAAAGATAGTGAGAGAGAATCCTAGCCTACAGATGGGTATATATTTATTGGGAGACTTTTCTTGGGGATACAGGAAGCAGTAGCCCACAAAGAAAAGGTTTATGCTACCTGCTGTATCTCATCGTATGCTCTGCTCCCTGCTCTTGAACATCCTAGAATTTCAAGACTACTTGATGCTCACTTTGTCTCTCAGGTCCAATCTTGGAGAATGAAAACATAAGTCTGGTTGGCTAGTTAAATGGCTAAGATGCTCATCATTCTCTTGCTTTTGGTGCACACTGACATTGTACCTTGTTCTTGTTGGCCAAATTCTGACACATTGTTCCTTTAAATGAAACTTCTAAAGATTACGGTTTTCCCAATTCATACTTATTAGGATAAATGGACAGTTTCCTTTTCCAAGAAACAGAAAGCTTTTGTGGGAGATGCAAGGAGGGGGATTGAAACCAATGCCAACTTTCTCTTTATTCAAGATGTCGGTGAAAGGGGAGGAACAATTAGACTGTGCCTACGCTTGGAAGGCCAATTGTGCAGGCAATTTGTTCAGTGTGGCAGCCCACCAGACAATTCAGCTTGCTTCTAAATCTATAATTTATTGGACCTATTGTGGTTATAGCAAAAGGGGTACTTTTTAGGGTAGTATGTTTAATAGGAAATGGCAGGAAAGTCCCTATGATTGATATGAATTATTTGCATTCGGAGATTCAAGTGATTCCAGATCATCTCTAAGATTAAGCACTCAAGTCATGGTATACTCAGATCTACAGAAAGATCTTTCCACACTGCCCACACTGATCTGGATAGGTCAGATTAGTTACTTCAGTGGCCAATATTGTCCAAGCTCTGCCATTTCTTAATAATAGTGTGATTTGGGCAAATTGGTTCAATGCTCTGAGATTGATAAAAATAATAATAGTGGCTATTTCAAAGAATTGCTGTAAGGATTAAATAAGATAATATATATAAAATAGTTAGATAAAGTCCTCCTCATGTCAGTGTGAACCAGAAGCAGGAAAATGATGGAAGTCTTAGCCACTGAGCTAGCCAACCAGACGTATCATATTTCCTCTCTCCAGGACTCTCTTCACTACTACCTGGTATTGCTACTGTTGTTATTATTATTATCAGAAGGCCAAGTTGTAAAATCAAATTAAGAATATATGATAAATCCATGAAATGGGAGCTGAAAAGGTAGCTATGGAGAGGGTCTTGCTGGGGTAAGATGTCTCCATTTACGGCAGTCAAAGCTGTACCCTTGTCCCAAATTTCTCTTCCAGATTGTATTTCTCCAATTCTCATTCCTCCAACTACTCAACATCATTCAATCAACATCCTCCTCATTGGAAAATCCCTACGTGTATTAGCAAGCCACCTAATTCCTCATTTACTATCTGTGAAGATGGTTAGGAGTGGGACTCATAGACTGACAAATTGTTAAATTATTAAATTTCTGGGCTCGTGAATAATACAGATAATTCCTCTTTTCACAGGTAAGAGGTTGATACATTTTTATTGGACCGAATTTCTTAGATGGATTCTATAGTTTGACCCAACAAGATCTCACACGTGTCACTAACTGGAACACTGTTCTGATCACAGTCTGACGTACATTTCCTCCCACCCCTTGCTCTGCCAAACAAAAAAAGTGCACTGAAAATTCTTCTGAAATTGTGTATCCTTCAGCTCATTTGAAGAACGTGTTGCTAGGAAACAAATTTGGAACATTCTCACCTACTGAGAAAAGTTTTTACTGCTGCCTCACAGAACGGGTTCTTTTCTGACCACAAAAGTATTAACAAAGAAAATTATCTGTCTATTACTTCATGGATTCGCCAGACAAGAACTCTTCATTTGGGCAACATTTTCATAGCAATATCATTGATTACTTTGAAAACTATTCAGGGATTTCCTTAAGATTGCATTATGTAGCTATTTAATTCAATGTTACTGATCATTTTTCTTGAGGTACAAAATAAATCAAGCCATTAAGCATACTGTGGCGGTGTGGATTTTCAGACCAGACAGTTATATAAAAGCTCACCTCTGCTTTTTTAAAGTTTATTTCCACAATAGACAAAGAAAAACCTCTCTCTCTTAAGGGAGAAAGAAAGGACTTAAAATTATTCATTTCTTCATTGAATGCTTATTGAGTGCCTACTACGTGCAGGGCATTGTGCTAGGTCCTAATAACACACCCCCTGCCCTCGTGATTAACCTCTGTCTGGTTGCAGAGACAAGTAGACACATCATAATAGAACACAAAATTACAACAGTGGTCAGTGAGGAGGGAAGGTGGAATTGGGTGATCAATCCAGATAGAAAGGTCAAGAAAGTCTCATTTGGGGAAGCACTGAAATATCATCTGGTTAAAAAAAATCCGTATTTCATAACAGTTACTAATATGGAGTGCTTACTGCATCAGGACCCTCCTAATGTTCTGATTCATTTATTCCTCATAACAACCCCAGGGAGATATTATTCTTACCCCAGAGTAGGACATGAGAAGGCAGACGAGGAGTTTGGAGCAGACCAAGCAAGGGAACATCATGGAGTGCAAGGCCTTGCCCAGGAAGAACCGGCTCATTTGACGGACCAAGAGATGAAAACCACCATGTACATTATTTGCATGTACTTTGGCAGAGTCCATTCTCCCCCACACAAGGGTCTTTAAGAGATCATGGATGGAGATCTTCTTATGTGGATCCTGGAAGACTTTAGTTAGGGAAGCCTAGTCTCTCTGCTCCCACCTCAGGGGAGATGTGAGGTACATCCTACCTCTGTCCTGTGTTCTGCCCACCCGACACCTGGTGAGCCCCCTCAGAAGATCTGCATGGCCAGCAGGTTACCCTCCTCAGCTCATGGTAGCACATACGCCTGATTCAGTAGCAAGATCCCTACAGAACAGACTTTGTCCAAAGGCCTTGGATACCTTCTTTGGTCCCTTTGCTGGAATCCACTTTCATATGAACTGGGCTGAACACTGAGCATACATCTGTCTGTCCTCTCTTCTGAGAACATCTTATCTTTAAACCAAGCGCTCAACCAGGGGATTCTTCATACCATTTATTTATCTCAACTTCTCACCCTGGTTCTGGTGGTTGACCCCATCTGGTTGTCATCTGTAACCTACAATTGACACTCGTTAGAAAATAAGACAACTTAGAAATTTCTGTGTGTTCTATGCTGATTAGGATATCTGACTTGAGTTGCCAGTTATTTAAAACGTTTACGGTTTGTAAAAAGTTGCATCAATGCAAGTATAATTGTATAATGTAACCTATGGAGTAAAATTTTCTATATACCTATTCCTCTTTAGGATACACAATAAGCTAGTTCTATATGTTCAAGATTATGAATTTTTGTTGTTTTTTGTTTGTTTTTTGAGATGGAGTCTCGCTCTGTGGCCAGGCTAGAGTGCAGTGGCATGGTGGCATGATCTCAGCTCACTGCAACCTCTGCCTCTTGGGTTCAAGGGATTCTCCTGCCTCAGCCTCCCGAGTAGCTAGGATACAGGCTCATGCCACAACACCCAGCTAATTTTTGTATTTTTAGTAGAGACGGGGTTTCACCATGTTGGCCAGGACAGTCTTGATCTCTTGACCCTGTGATGTTCCCACCTTGGCCTCCCAAAGAGCTGGGATTACAGGATGAGTCACCGCGCCTGCCCCAAGATTATGAATTTTGAGATGAAGTGGCTACGGCCGTCTTACTTTGAATTTTGCATTAATTCTATTTAATTTTAATTTTACTGATTTGCTTAATGCTATGGTAGTACTATGTATTCTCTATTCCACTTATTCTCAGGAGCTTAGGTAACCACTTAAATTACCAGTTAAATTACCTGTGAAATTAAGAATGAAGGTTTTATTTAAGACAGAATATGCCAATTAGCGGATAATAATAATAATCCATCAATAGTGTATCTCCTCTTTGCTTTGATCAAGTGTTCTTTAAAAGCCAAGACTATGTGATGTAGCTATAGGAATGTGATGTTAAGAGTTCTATGGGCTCTGCCCACGGCCCCCACTTTAGGGGCAGAAGCAATATCAGAGGGCCAGGAGTTCAAGTCTTGATTCTTCCATCAACCTCCAGTGTAACTACTGGTCAGTTATTTAATCTCTCTAAGTCTCAAGGCCTTCATCTATAAAATAGAAATAAGAGTAGCACTGTACTTTCCTAAGATTGTTGTGCTTATTGGCGCATAATACATATAAAGCATTTATAAGAAAGCTCGTCCAATCCAAGTGCTTACTATGTGACAGCTATGTTGCCTTCATTAAGTCCAAACTGAAAACTTACTGTACAATGAATTGTACCATCCATTGGATTAAATATCCTGTACTAGTTCCTTAAATGGTTATAATTGGGGCACATGACCTCCCAAACCTCTGTCTCTGACTATGGGTCCTAATTTGACCCACAATGAGCTCAACTTCAAAAAGTGATACCAGATTGCTTTTCATGGCTTCTAATCATTTTGCTTACAGTAACTTTTTAATCCCTTGTCCTCACTTGTATTTAAATAATTTTATAAACATTGCCAATGGCTTCTCTTATGGTATTGGCATTTTGCTGTTTTTATTCGGTGCCTTTGCTGAGGCCTTAGTGAATGCTGACTTAGCATGTTTATTTATAAATGACTGCTTGTGTTTTCATTTCTTTATAGCTTTTTAACAGTGAAAAATATTTTTAATCTAAATAAGCAATTTTCATTATCAAACATTTAGAAAATATATTTTAAAAACCTCACTCAAATGCAGTAACAGAACTCAGAACTCCACAGATTTATTTTGAAGCATACAAAGAAGTGAACACCTTGCCCAACACCCAGTTCCATTTTCCAGAAGTAATTCTATAAATGGCATGTGAGGGTATCCTTCTAAATTTTTTAATGCATATGAAAGCATGCATATATAAATCTTTATCCACACACATGTATGTCATGAAAATTTTTACAACAAAAACAAGGTCATGCTAGATAATTTTCTATAATATGCTTTTATTCTCTTAATGGTATTTTTGTGGACAAAGATTCCAAGTCAGCATATACAGATCTCCTTATTATTTTTAGTGGCTAAATAGAAATCCATTTATGAACATGCCCTAACCAATCCCATATTCATAGACATTCAGATTGTTAGTAATTTCTTGCAATTATAGTGGGCTTGTAATAAACAAGCATTTTGAACATTTGCTTTTAGACTTGTGGTCTTATACTGTAGAGTAGTTCTTAGAATTGCAAGTACTTTGTAATAGGGTAGATGCAGCTTAATATTAGATGGGTTGTGCAAATCACTCTTCAAGAAGGTTGAAACTATTCACCTTCTATCAACAATAACATGTATTCTCCATATGTATTTTTCACTTAGCATGGATAATTTCTATTTATTTGAATTTTTCTTCTCTGTGTGCTGATCTTCCACCTGAACTTCAATATACCTCATTTAGTTTTCAGCAAAGTTTTTGAGTTTCAAGAACTGTCTTTTTCTCAGATCATTGCTTTGCAATAATTTCCTTAGCCTCCCTAGGAATTTGCGGTATTTTCTTGTAGTGTCCTTTTTCTTTTTTTTAAGACTACCTCACAGAGAGCCACCTGTTCTGATTGTGTTGTTCTTTCCTTCTTCAAACTGCTAAGTCATCTTCAATGCCATGTGCATTTTTCTCTTCACTGTTACTTGTCTGCAAACATCCAGATCTTTCTGGCCCATTACAGGGAAATGAGTCCTCAGCACACATGCAGGCAGGCTTTGGGGGTCTCCTAAGTAGCAGTGGGTCTGCAAGTTGTGAGAGGCAAAGGAAGAATATTTTCCCAGTGAACAGGCTGATAGGTTAGGATCCCTCAACTGAGGATGTGGGGGAAGCCTCCAAGCTCTCAGTATCCTCCAGGCAAGTGCAGAGTGTGGCAGGTCTCTTCATGTCATACAGAAAGAGAGCCTTTTGGGCTCCTCCTCAGCTATACATCTAAAGCAAGCAGTCCTGCTGAGAGCAACCCCTAGGCCAGTGCTGCTTATACTTGAATGGGTCCACAGATCACTTGGGACCTTGCTAAAAAGCAAATTCTGATTTAGAAGGTCTGGGGTGGGGACTGGAATTCTGCATTTCTTACAAGTTTCCACATAGGGCAGTGGGCACTATAGGGTGGGCCCCTTGGACTGAAGAGAAAAAGAGACTGTGTTCCTTGTTCCCTGGGAGGCAGGTATGTTCCCAGGCTGCAGTGACCTCATCTTCCCCAACCCTGTAATGATGGTGTCCAGAAGCTGACCACTACTGGCTGAATCTGCCCATCACATCCAAAACCTGCAAGCCAGGGTGTCGGAGATTCCTTCTGTACTGCAAACAAAGGCAGACCAAGCTTCCCTCATCTGCAGACAACTGCGTTCAAAATAACTTCATCACCTCTGCAGAGAGCTAGGAGAATTTCTTTAGGTAAAGTTCATCCATGTTTCCAAACACTTCAAATTATATTTGGACTTCTGTATATCTTGATTGCTATAAGCATATTTAAGTGTATTTCTGACCATTTAAAATTGTTCTTGGTATAGACTTATATCTGGCTATCACTGTACTTCTTTAAAAAACTATTAATTTCTTTTTTTTTTTTAAGACAAAGAAAGAAGTAGAATAAAAGAGAAAAAAGGAAGAAAGAGAAAGAGGGAGAGAGAATGAGAATCTTGCTCTATTGCTCAGGATTTCATTTAAATCTGTGAAATGCTTATGCAATTACTAAAAAGTGATTTATTTCCTATTATGTGATCACTTTTAGAATAGGTATGATATAATATTGAAAA
>PVKP010002249.1:0-65147 GCA_004027715.1 Plecturocebus donacophilus
CAAAAAAAAAAAAAGAGAAAAAGAAGTACAAGGAAGGAACCTTATGTGTCATCTGGTCCAGACAGTGGTGTTGGAGCTGGTTCATACGAGCCTGTGAGAGCCAATTGCTACATTTTCAGGAATGCAGGGTGCCCACTGTAAAGCGTAGCCATTGTTAAAATTATACCATCTACACGTGCTTAAACACATGGCATTAAAAAACAAAGATAATAAAAATCTATCCCTTCCTAGTTATTTTTATGGCACTTAACTGTTTTCTATGAGCTTGAGGTTATTTTTGTCTATTGTATCTGTGTGTTGGAATTACCAGCAGTGTTGCCATGACAGTAACTTGAAATTACACACAGGGAAGGTATTTAGAGTGCAGCAAGACAATTTATGGTTAGAACAGGCACCAGTTGAATCCACGAGAAGCCTTGTTCTTCAAAGGATCTCCTGTGAGGGTGTTGCCAGGCTCCAGCAAATGCTACAAATCAGGCTTTTTCCTTTTAGAAAGCCAGTCATTAAACATTCGCCAGCACCCCACTGGGCCCAGCCCATTCATTTTTGTATATGAGACAGGAGCATGCAGACGACTGGTGACTTGTCCAGAGTCCTGCAGCCCCTTGTAACCAGCAAGACCAAGACTAGACTTGGGTCTCCCAGTCTTTCTGTTATACCACTCAGACATTTTAGTCCTGAAGGCACAAGTGAGAAAGTTGGGTTTGCCTGTGGGCTCTTGTCTCCAGTGCTTTTCTATTATTGGTCAGAGCACTGCAGGGAATCCGGTCATACACAAGGGGGCTGATTAACACAGAAATCCAATTCATTGCCAGGTGGGTGGTCATCTGCTTCCTGGTTACCAGCAAGTGGGATAAATGAAGAGGAGGCAGAGATTGGATCCTGAGCTCTGTCCCTAGCGCATGCGGATACAATTATTGAAAGGAAGAAAAGAATGAACAACACTTACCACTCCTGAGAATATGTTATATATGTATTTGCTAACTTATTTTACATCTCCTTCATTAGAATATAAGCTCCATGAGGATGGGGACTTTGCCTTATGTGCCACGGTACACCCAGCTCCCAGAAAAGTGCCTGGCATATAGAAAGTGCTCAGGCTGGGCACAGTGGCTCACGCCTGTAATCTCAGCACTTTGGGAGGCAGAGGCAGGTGGATCATGACGTCAGGAGATCAAGACCATCCTGGCCAACATGGTTAAACCCCGTCTCTACTAAAAATACAAAAATTAGGCAGGCGTGGCACCGCACACCTGTAGAAGTACATGGGAGGCAGAAGCAGGAGAATCGCCTGAACCCAGGAGGCCGAAGCTGCAGTGTTCCGAGACTGCACCACTGCACTCCAGCTGGGCAACAGAGCAAGACTCCGTCTCAAAAGGAAAGTGCTCCGTAGATATTTTCAAATGAATGAATGAACTGGCCCTTCTAATTCCTGGCATTTTACAGTGCCGACTCCCAGAGGAAGTTTTGCCCAGAGGAATATGCCTGGCAGAGCCTAGCATCAGCGATTCTCTAACCCTTTGGCTACTAGACTCTCAGTGACTACCATTTCTCTTTCCTCTTAGATGACGGAGGGCCGCCGATGTCAAGTACATCTTCTTGATGACAGGAAGCTGGAACTCCTAGTGCAGGTAAATCACTTTCGGTCAACTTTCTAAGTTTCTTTGGAGCCTGACGTGGTTTCAGACTTTGATTGGCTGGGAATGAAGCGGGAGATGGTAAACTGTTTTTAAATCTCTGCCTGTTAAAATCTGTGAAAGAATGACTAGGACACAACAGGGTGTTTTGTGTGTGTGCTATTTTGGTTCTGTCTGTACACAAGCCTAAGATATTCAAGGCCAGATGTATATCTACCCTATTGTTACAAATTTCTAGAAAAGGAAATTGCACAATGCCATTAGCTATTCTTTCTGCCTGGAAGGAGTTAACTACAATGTAACCTAAATAACTCTTGCTGTAACTAAAATTGATTTAGCATTCCTTGCTCAGAAGGGAGAGAAAAAGCTTTGTTCTTTTCCGGTTGAGAATAAAGAGGAACAGTCCCTGTGCTCTGCTCTAAGGGCTAAGCGAACCCCTTCTTATCTCATCCCATGGGTCGACATTGACATCACTTGTGAGCATCTGGAGAAACTGAGATGCATGAAATCAATCAGTTAATCCCAACTGAGAACACATCAGTGTCGGCAAAGTTGGAGAAGTAATTGGAATTATAGACCCTCGTCTTTTTCAACTTGCTTTTAAACAGACCGTTGTTGGACCCAAAGCTCTCAAGAATGGTGTCTCCAATTCTGACTTCAAGAGTTCACCATTCCAGATCTGTTGTTCAATGCCACATTTTATTACATTTGCTTGCTATTTATTGTTAGATGTCTATCTCCAGGTCCCCGGGCATTGTGTCTCATTCTCTAGCACGTTTTGCAGTGAAGAAGCTGCAGTTCATCAGCGGGTTGAGAGGATGCCCACCTGCTCAGTCGTGGGGAAAATGATGCGACTTCAAAGGGGAAATTCACATGCAGACGCTTTTGTCTCGTGTTGCCTTGTACATGCTGCTTGGAATTGAAAATGACCAAACTGCTGACGTTGAGTTAATACTTTTAATGGGACTCAAATTATAAAGGCTTTATAAATGCAATGGAGGAAACAAAATAGGAAAAGGCTCATAATCACATGACACTAATTCAAGTGCTGTTCTCTTTTGGGTGGATTTCTTTGTAGCATTTTTCATATTTATATTTCTTGTATGGCTATAATCATAATATATTTGTAATTCCACATATCTTATTTTTCTACTTGATATTGTCTTTCACTAACATTTTCTAAGTTACTATAATTTATCATTTTTGTGAACAGCTACATAAATTCTAAAATTGATATATCATTATTATCTAATCATTCCCCCATTTGAGTATATTTAAGGGATTTTTAAAAGACAGTTTTCCTAGCTGGGTGCAGTGGCTCACACCTGCAATCCCAGCACTTTGGGAGACCAAGATGGGCAGATCACAAGGTCAGGAGTAGAAGACCAGCATGACCAAGATGGTAAAACCCCGTCTTTACTAAAAAAAAAAAAAAAAAAAAAAAAAAAGGACAAAAATTAGCTGGGCGTGGTGGTGTGTGCCTGTAATCTCAGCTACTGGGTAGGCTGCGGCAGGAGAATCGCTTGAACCCTTGAGGCGGAGGTTGCAGTGAGCCAAGATCACACCATTGCACTCCAGCCTGGGAGACAGGGCAAAACTCCATCTTGGGAAAAAAACAAAACAAAAAACAGTTTTCCACTATTACAGGTAAATGCCGTGAGTTACAAATCCCCATATACAGGGTTCTCCTGCATTTTAGATTATGGCCTTTATAGGCTGAATTCCATGGCCTAAAGTCACTAAATGTCAAGCGTCTGGTTCGAATTTGGAGGAATGAGGCAATAAAGGGAAACTATCAGGTTGAGTGAGATGTCTTTAATTAGCAGAATCGTTAACTGAGAAACTTCTGAGGCTTCAAAATGCCAAGAGTCAGTGTGAAGAGTTTATAGGTGAGTGGTCTGGTGTATTTTACATGTTTTTCCTGAATCAAAGCTTGGAGGTTTAGAAAGAAGCCACCTTCTGGAATAGGAAATGAGATCTCAAATGGCAGTTCAAAAACTATCTCTTGGCCAGCCTGCTTTGAGAAAAAAATAGATTTAATTACTGATGTGCATAACTGTTTTGTAACAGTTATCCTCAACCCTATAAAACTAAGAAAATGTTGAATTAGGTGAATGAGAGAAGTTCACATTTTTCCCACCGCTTTATAGAACAGGCTTTCTGTGTTATTCCCTCTTCCTGGAACACGCTCCTTCCCACACTCCCATGTCCTGGAGCTGGCTGGTCTCCATTAGGTCTTTACTTCACAACTTGGAAGATACCCCATACCAATGCTTTCCCTGACCCCTTCTGCCTAGTCTGAGTCTTAGCTGCCTCTGTCCTGAGTTTCTTCCTTAAGACACAGCGACACCTCACTGTCATTGGTTGTGTACTTGTTATCACTTCCTGGAGCCCCAACAGTTTGAGATCTAGATCTGTGTCTCCATCACGCTGTATCCCTAGTACGTAGCCCAGGGCCAAGCACGTAATGTCACTAAATACAGACTCGCTGAATGAAAGAATGGATGAACCGTAAGATGTCTTGGCATTACTTCTCCCAAAGACTTCTTGCCATAGTACCAGTTGCTTGGCAAGGGATTTAGCTTCATACACACACACACACACACACATACACAATCTATCTATCTATAGATAGATACACACACTATCTATATATAGATATACACACAATCTATCTGTACATTGATAGATATACACACTCTCTATACATAGAGACACACACTATTTGTCTGTCTATACATTGATAGCGTATCTACCTATGTATAGATAGATAGATGCTGTGTGTGTTAAGCTAAATACATATATTTTTATTTATTTATATATATGGAAAGATTCTAAATTTAATTGCAGAATGAGCTTCAGCAAAACGTGGAGAAACAAAATTAAAACTACTGAATAAAAGACAGCTTAAATATATCACTCTTTTTTTCTCCTCTGCAAAATTCTGTTGCCCAGGATTCTATCTGTCAGGCAGTATCCATTCTAAAGGGAATCTGGATTTTCTACCTCATCTGGACACACCTCTAGGTTTTTAGTAAAACATTTTGACCTATACTATTCTTTTTCATATTTTACATTCATAGAGTGATAGCCCTCAGGTTCATTTATACTTTAGTCATCAAAATATATTAAACACTGAGACTGATGTTGTTAAGAATAATTTCAGAATATTTGTAATAAGCCTTAGATGAGGCCGGCAGCAGTGGCTTATGCCTGTAATCCCAGCACTTTCAGAGGCTGAAGCAGGCAGATCACGAGGTCAAGAGATAGAGACCATCCTGGACCACATGGTGAAACCTTGTCTCTACTAAAAATACAAAAATGAGGTGGACGTGGAGGAGTACACCTGTAGTCCAAGCTACTAGGGAGGCTGAGACAGGAGAATTACTTGAACCCAGGAGGCAGAGGTTGCAGTGAGCTGCGATTGCACCACTGCACTCCAGCCTGGGCGACAGAGTGAGACTTTGTCTCAAAAAAAATAAAATTAAAAATAAGTTTTAGATGAAGCAATGTCTTTCCTGATCTTTTGGCCTGGAGCTGTAGAGAGGGAGATGGGTGGAAAAGACACCTCCATTGACCCGGCAAGGTTTGTAACATGGAGAGTCAGGTTCAGAGCAAGTGCTTCTGTTCCCTAGAGTAGTAAATGGGTTTGCATGAGGGTGACTGACTGAAAGACATTAATAAGATAGGGCAGATCAGGGAGATTCGTTTTTAGGCACCGTTAGGAGACTCATCAAAGGCTACACCTCAGACCTTCAGAAGCAGGGGAGCTTCTGCGGCATCCGTGTCGGGCGAGAACGCCGATGACATTAAAATCGACTCCCCAGTAGCCTCTTCCCAGGAGGATGCGCTAAGCAGACCACCACGCAGATAATTTCACGCAGCACTGTAAACTTGGCCACTATGAGCGCAACATTTTCCTTCTCTGGGTTGCAGAGAAAAAACGGCTGTCACCCTAATGTTTCATGCTTATTCCATATAGCACTTTGAGATGACCAACTGGAATCTGTGCTTCTAAATCCTCTGTTGCTCCGAGTAGATCACATGCTACTCACACTAGGGGAAGGCAGACAGTCAAGAGTGACATACTAGGAATTAATGTTCAAGAGGCTCATCACTAGATCCACAGGCGATTTCCTGACACCACATCTTTACCAGGGAGCTCTTTAAATCCTGAAATTCCACTTAAGAGCAGCTGCAAGATGGCGTGAGCCCTCAGCCACAGAGCATACCTGCAGCCTTGATCGTGGACACAGGCAGTTTGCGTAGCTGGCTTGCCCTCCAGTTCAGCCTGCGGACAGCATCTTCTGCTCTGTCTTCCAAAGCTGCTTCCACCAGTTGGAAATGTACTAAAAAAAGGCCTTCATCAGGCCAGGCGTGGTGGCTCACACCTGTGATCCCAGCATTTTGGGAGGCCAAGGCGGGTGGATCACTTGAGGTCAGGAGTTCAAGACCTCCTGAAATGATGAGAAACTATTGTGAAACCCCATCTCTACTAAGAATACAAAAAAAAAAAAAAAAAAATGGCGTGGTGGCGTGCACCTGTAATCCCAGCTACTTGGGAGGCTGAGGCAGGAGAATCACTTGAACCTGGGAGGCAGCGGTTGCAGTGAGCCGAGATCACACCACTGCACTCCAGCCTGGGTGACAGAGCAAGACTTCGTCTCAAAAAAAATAAAAGAAAAAAAAAGCCTTCTTCAAAATGAGAGGGATCACCCGCATCTCAGTCTTGGAACCGCCTCTTCTGGAGGACGCTGTAGCCAGATGTGGGGACTGAGCATGTCGTGGTCAGCCCAGCTCCCCAGGTCTTGTCCTATCCTTGCTCCTTGAAAATTATTTTCTTCATTTTTTTTTCTGACCTCTGTGTATATTTTGGGGAACATGTTGAGCTCAGAGAAAGGGAAGTGTACTTTAGCCATAGTGAGAATGATTTAAGTAAGCATTTCCAAACAGTGAGAGTCGCTAGATCGGGTACAGGAAGCCGTTAGTAGGGAAAATTCTGGACTCTTTCTTTTGACCTTCGTAAAAATAGAGCGGATTTTCACTCGAATGGAATGGCTGAGGTGTGGCCCTTCCTTATCTGGTTCTCTTGAGGCTTGTGAGACTGGATATCCTGTCCCACAGGCAGCCAGCCCAGAGCCAGAAAAACCGACCTGACCTTCCACTGCGAGGCAGGCTTCCTTCCAGTGCTTCTCCCCATCACTTTAGAGGAGTAGATATTCTACTTCGTTGGCCGAATTTCTTCCCCACCCCCACTTTTTTTTCCTTTTTTTTTTTTGAGTTGGAGTCTTTATCACCCAGGCTGCAGTGCAGTGACACAATCTCAGCCTCATTGCAACCTCTGCTTCCTGGGTTCAAACGATTCGCCTGTCTCAGCCTCCTGAGTTGCTGGGACTGCAGTTCTGCTCCACCATGCCCAACTAATTTTGTTTTTTGAGTAGAAACGGGGTTTTGCCATCTTGGCCAGCCTGTCTCGGCTTACTGCAATTTGGAACGCCTGACCTCGGGTGAGGCTCATCCCTAGATCCACAGGCAATTTACGCTGACACCACATCTCTACCAGGGAGCTCCTTAAGTCCTGAAATTCCACTTAAGAGCAGCTGGAAGATGGCTCCGCTGGGATTACAGGTGTGAGCCTCCGCACCTGGCCCCCACATTTTTTTTGAGGCAGGTTCTCGCTCTGTTACCTAGGCTGTAGTGCAGTGGTGCAATCACAGCTCACTGCAAACTCGACCTTCTGGGCTCAAGTGTTCCTCCCAACTCAGCCTCCCCAGTACCTGGGACTGACAGATGTACGATACCATGCCCAGATAATTTTGTAAATTTTTAGAGAGACAGGGTCTCCATATGCTGCCCAGGCTGGCCTCCAACTCGGGAGCTCAAGTGATCCTCTTGCTTTGGCCCTTCTCGGAGTGTTCAGATTGCAGGTGTGAGCCACTGCCACCATGCCCGGCCCTCCTTCCCTTCAATAACAGAGCTTTACACATAAGAGTCTGCTCCATCCCCTCAATTCTGCCACAATGAACCTCACACCTTGCTTTCTGTAGGGAGTTGCCCTATGATGTGAGGCCCCCTTCCAAGTTCCAAGCTGCCTTAGGATTTCTGTGTCTCTCCCCTCTGACCCATTTCCTTAGGGGCCATTGGCAAGACATTTACAGCTGTTCACTGTGTGCAAATAGAGGAACAAAGTGTCCCTATGATTCTGAGAAGTGGAGCAAACTGTGACTGGTCAGTGTTTTCTAAGGGAATTAAAGATAGCAATTAGATTGTTGCCGTGTATTACACAGGGCTCATAATCATGAGAAAGCAACCAAGACAGAGCATTTGTAAAGATCTAAGCTGCACTTCGTGGTACGGTAGCCACCAGCCACACGTGGCCATTGATGAAAATGTGGCCAATGTAAACTGAGATGTGTGCAAGTATAAATCACACGCCAGATTTTGAAGAATGCCTATGAAACTTAAGTAAAATGTCTTGAAAATGATTTTTGCCTTGGTGAATCCATTTTAAAATGATAATATTTTGGATATATTCAGATAAAACAAATATATGATAAAATGAATTTCACCTTTAAGCTTTTTTAATATGGCTACTAAAAAAATTGATATCTTGGCTAGGCATGGTGGCTCTTGTCTGTAATCTCAGCACTTTGGGAAGCCGAGGTGGGCGGATCTCAAGGTCAGGAGATCAAGACCATCCTGGCCAACATAGTGAAACCCCATCTCTACTAAAATACAAAGAACTAGCTGGGCATGGTGACAGGTGCCTGTAATCTCAGCTACTCAGGAGGCTGAGGCAAGGGAATCACTTGAACTGGGAGGCAAAGGTTGCAGTGAGCTGAGATTGCATCACTGCACTCCAGCCTGGCGACAGAGCAAGACTCCATCTCAAAAAAAAAAAAAAAATCAAAATTTTATATTGGGCTCACTTTTGTGGCCCACATTATATTTCTTTTGGATGGCTATCTCTAGGGCAGCAGGCCCTAACCTTTTTGACACCAGGGACTGGTTTCACGAAAGACAATTTTTCCACAGAGGGGCATGGGGGGATGGTTTCAGGATGATTCAAGCATATCACATGTATTGTGCACTTTATTTCTATTATTAAGACATTGTAATATATAATGAAATAATTCTGGAGCTCATCATAAAATCAAATCAGTGGGAGCCCTGAGCTTGTTTTCCTGCAAATAGATGGTTCCACCTGTGACTGATGGGAGACAGTGATGGATCATCAGGCATTAGATTCTCATAAGGAGTACACAACTTAGATCCCTGGCATGCGCAGTTCACTGTAGGGTTTGCACTCCTGTAAGATCTAATGCTGCTGCTGGAGGTGGGGCTCAGGCAGTGACAGGAGGCGGGGCTCAGGCAGTGACAGGAGGCGGGGCTCAGGCAGTAATGTGAGCGATGGGGAGCGGCTGTAAATACAGATGAAGTGTCTCTCACTGTTCACCTTCTGCTGCACGGCCCCATTCCTACAGGGCATAGACTGGTACAAGTCCACAGCCCAGAGGTTGGGGGTTCCTGCTGTAGAAGACAGAGGGAAAACAATTTAAGCTAGAGAAAAAATTATGAATGCAATAGAATCGTTTAGGTTTATGCAGATATAATACTGGATGTTTGGCACAGTAATGACTACATTTTACATTTCTTTCTCTTTTTCTTTTCCTTTTTCTTCTAATCCATAGTCAGACATGTCATCCATTGTGCCACTGGCCCCTCGACTCCTTTTTCTTTTTTTTTTTTTTTGAGTCAGAGTCTCACTCTGTTGCCCAGACTGGAGTGCAATGGCATGATCTTGGCTCAGTACAACCTCTACCTCCTGGGTTAAAGCAATTCTCCCATCTCAGCCTCCCTAGTAGTTGGGATTACAGGCACCTATCATCATCCCCGGCTAATCTTTGTATTTTCATAGGGATGGGGTTTCACCATGTTGGCCAGGCCGATCTTGAACTCCTGACCTCAGGCGATCTACCTGCCTCAGCCTCTCAAAGGGCTGGGATTACAGGCGTGGACATCACACCCGGCCTACAATTCTTTATAGAATTTATATGGAGCATATCTTGTTTAATCCTCACAGTAACTGTGTAAACTAGGGAGCAAGCAAACAGAAATTCAGAAAGATTAAATAACTTGCTCAAGGTCACATAGCTAGTTAAGTATATACGGCTTGAGCACAGGTCCTCTGATAGTATAGCCCATTCTCTTTTCACTGCGCCATAACCAGTATATGTAATAAAAACCTGAGACATGATCTATTAAGAGTTCACCTGGAACATGGCTGCTCCGCCAGCCCCTGAGACCAGCGCCCTAAATGATGGCAGTTAAAAACTTTGAACCTTATCCCAGGTCTGTAACTGAAGATGGGCTTACCCAGGTTTTTCATTCCCCTCAACTGAGCTCCTAATCTATCTGGGAAAGCCTTAAAGAGATGACACATCATCATGGAGGACTTCCGTGTCATGCCTAAGCCTCGGGCTAGCAGGTGTGGAAGAAACTTCCACAGCCGTGGATGAAATAATTGTTGCCTTCCTGTCACTTTCCTCTGTCTGACAGCGATGCTGGTGCTATTCTGTCCTAAAGGTCAAGTACATTCATATGGGCTGTCAGTAAAGTAGCATTGAGGGCAAATAAAGAGTCTGGTCTATTATGGGCTACGAAAGTGTTGACTAAAAAATCTAGAACTGTAATAGCGCTACCTAAAATACGTGAATAAACTTGGGCTCTGTCTTTTTTATGTTTTTTGAGATGGAGTCTCTCTCTGTTGCCAGGCTGGAGTGCGGTGGCATGATCTCTGCTCACTGTAACTTCTGCTTCCTGGGTTCAAGCAATTCTCCTGCCTCCTGAGTAGCTGGGATTATGGGCATGTGCACCACACCCAACTAATTTTTGTATTTTTGGTAGAGGCAGGGTTTTACCGTGTTGGCCAGGCTGGTCTCGAACTCCTAACCTTAGGTGGTCTGTTCACCTTGGCCTCCCAAAGTACTGAGATTATAGGCATGAGCCACCGCATCTAACCTAACCTTGGATTCTCTATGCACAGGTACACACCCATATTCATATTCACCCTCATAGCCCAGCCTTCGTGACTTCTGTGATCAGTGATACTCTTCTACAAAAATGCAAGAGATTATTTTCTACCAAGTAAAGCAGGAATCCCCCCCAAAGTGCATGTTGCCAAGCAGAGAAGACAGCATTGCTTCCATCTCTTCCCAACTGCGCAGTGTGGGCAGGTGTGCCCATTGTGGTCTGCCTGCTGCGCCATCTACTGAAGCGTGCTCTAGGTCTGCCATCTGCTCCTGTCTGGTCTAGGTCCACCAGGAGCGGCTGTCGCAGCCAAGGGCTGGGAAGGCGTGTGCAGAAGCTGGGAGCAGACAGAGGGACTCAGTGTTATGAACCGTCTGTCCAGGACCTCCCAGGCCACCAGGCCACCTCCTAAAACAAGAGCCAAAGGGATTCAGGCAGCCCCGCTTTGGGCTGACCTCACACCTCCCTGCGATCCCATCATCATTTATTAGGCTCCTCTCTGTGAAGCTGGGCACTCCACCAAATGAGCAAAACAGATGTCTTCGCAGCCCCCGGGGGTGGCTGATAATATTTAACATTTGAAAAGCACACGGTGAAGAAAGACGAGTTAAGATATACAGCACAGACAGATAACGCAATGGGAAATCTATTTGTAATCAAAAATGCATTGAGTGATGTAGAGGAATAAGAAAAGTCCATAAAATCTACGCTTGGGGAGCACGAGCAGCTAAGTCATTTCCCCCTCGGTGAGGAGGGAGGAGACGCAATCCATCTTTCTTCTTCAGCCGAGGCCTTTGTGGAAAAGTTGGTGAGCTCTCTTTCTGCCCTGGTTAGAACAAAGAGGAATTTTAGTCTCACAGAGAGAGGCTGTGAGAGAAGGCTGAGCTTCAGGATACAGCAGATTGATGCGATCATCTAGGGATTTCCCCCCGGCCCGGCCCTACACACACACACACGCGCGCGCACACACACACACACACACAGTGCCAGGTGCAGGTTGAGGAGAGGAGAAGAAACCATCCCCGGTCCAGGCTGCTGGTTGCTTAGCAACACCCCCTCTTTGCACCCCTGCCCCCTCCCCCTTCTTCCTGGACCACCTTGATGTGTGTGCCCTCTTGTCCCCTTGATGCCAATTTTAACCTGTTGTAAAATGTATTCGTTGGAACCATTTGAAATTGCCAATATTCGGCAGACTTTGTCCCACTAAGAGGACAATTTCATGTGGCTCAAACCAAATGAGAAGGGAAAGAGAGAGAAAAAGGGAGGGAAGACATAGCCCTCCAGAACACTGGGAAGGGTGTTGTTTGTTTGTTTTACTACTGAGTTATTTCTTTTCTATGATATCGTTACAAAATCCTTTCCACGTCTTCCCTAGGGTAGCCCTATAGGAGACGCTGTGCAGATGGGATCCTCAGGATAGGGCATTAAACTACATGCTCCTAGTTTCTGTCTCTGCTAAGCGAGGGTAAGAAGGAAGCAGAGAGATTAAAACAAACTCAGCTCACAATGCAGTTCAGCAAAATGCGAACAATTGTATTTATAGAGAAAGGCACATGCATGTGCACACACCTCTATGTACAGTATGGAAATGGTGGGGGAAAATGGCCCTCTCAGAAAGGATGGGGTAACAGGGACCCAAAGGGTAATAAATCTGTGGCTGTCATTGTTTTTTTAATCCATAACTCACAGTTTGATTTTGGAGCACATTGCTTAATTCAAGTACTTCCTTGTTGAGTAAATATTTATTATTTGTCCAGTACTGTGCTATGCAGATCTGACCATCCCTTTATTTGGGTTAGAAGTTCCTGTCTAGAGGTGATCAATGATTATTTTGGTTGCAGAACTTTCTACAAGTCCGGGAGTGGCTGGTTATTCTGTTTCCTAAAATGGGCTGAGCATTCCTCCTCAGCCCTGCTGCGCCTGGCATGGCTTCCCTTCTCCACACATTCCCCCCAGTGGACCCTGACATTTCCTGTAAGGGGATCCAGGAGGACATCAGGAGGCAGATTTACTCATCTGGTAGCCTCCTTGCAACTTGTCCTATCCAGCCAAAGGAAGGAAGGAAAGGAAGGGAGGGAGGGAGGGAGGAAGGAAGGGGAAGGGGAAGGGGAAGGGAAGGGAAATGAAAGAAGGGAAGGAAGTGAGGAAAGGAGGGAGGGAAGGAGGGAGGGAGGCAGAAAAGAAGGGAGAAAGCCCCTCCCCAAGAGAGAAGTGCAGCCTGGCCAGGTATCCCAGCTGGTGGAGGGAGGAAGCTAAGGTCTGGGGAAATCTCGGCCACTCTGTATTCTCTGAGTCTTCTACCCTGGTGGACCTTCCCTATAGCCCTTGAATCTGTGTTTCTGGCTTCCTAGCTTGCCCAGCACAGAGCTGACAGTTCAGCTGTCAAAGCCATGTGGAAGATTTCCATATCTTGCCAGAGCCCCTGTCCCGCCCCTGCGGCCGCCTGCTCGGTCTTTGTGACCGAACACCTCGGTGGCAGCCCCAGCCCATCATTCCTCCTCCTCCTCCCGTCTGGGTCATCTTGCTCTTGCACCTGCTTTGAAAGCAAGCCCACCATTCTCCAAATCCACAGGCTTTAGGAGCCAGGCGGTGTTTTTTCTGTGCCCCTCAATGACATCCTTAAGTTGCCTGTTTTTTCCCTGGTAAGGGAACAACTTTCCTTCTCCACACCAATACATTCCGCGGTGTAGACATTTGCCACCGTGGACTCAGCATCCTCTGCATGTCCATCGTCACTGGAACAGCTCCTTGCTGCCCTGCCGAGTTCTATGTTCCTGGCTGTTGGAAATAGATGCTCGGTGTTGCAAAGAAAAATGAGAGCCGAGGCAAAGGATCTTTCAGCAATGCAATTTTTACTTCCTGGACTGTAGGAAGGGTAGCCTCACTAGCCATCGTGCCATGAGAGTACAATGAACAAAGGAAAACACACAGATTTATCCCTTAGGCATTTGGGGTCATCCTTACTGCTGTGTCTGGTTTCCATTGGCTGGAGCCAGACCTCACAATCTAAACTAAAACCCTATTGGCTAATAACTTAAAACTTTTCCAAACAGGTAAAAGCAATGGAGAGCTGAGCCATCCCTGTGAGGACAGCCAGCACAGATCTCTTGGTTAAAGTACAAGGACATAGAATGTACTATGTGCCTTTGAGCATGACATGTCTAACAGCTACATAGGATAGGGCTTAACAAAGTTATTAGCACATTTACAATTTATTCTTTAACAAGAAAAAGAAACTTTAAAAAGGAACTTTTCTGCTTCCCACACTGGCCATTCCCATTTGTCTTATATGAGATAACCACATCATCCATCCTTCCAGACTATGTGGTGACTACCTCTGCTCAGGAGCCCTCAATAGCCCACCCCATTGAATTGCTCTGTTTGACTCTCAAGTCCCTCCATGATGTGACTGTGAGTTGTTTATGAGAGCCAGTGTATCAGAGAGGTCAAGAGTACAGTTGTGCCCAAACTACCTACTCTCCGGGCAGGGCCTGTGCCATTACAGTCGCAATACTCTGCCCACCAGAGCTGGGGCTTTGAACTTTACAATTGCAGGGAGCTGGGTCCATAGTAATGGGCAGAAGCCACCATGTGACTCTACTATATAACCTTGTGAACCAGCAATTCTCAAACTTTTTTTTTTGCTGCAGAATTCTTTGTCCAATATCAGAACATGGAGAGGGTCTGAACCCCACCACCTTGCACCCCAAGCGCACTGACAAGGGGGGCTCTGGAGGGGTCTCAGCAGACTCCTCTGGGTTTGCAAATCTCTGCTTTATGTAGAAACACATGATAGAGAATGTAAGCATCCTTTTCTTTTCTTCTTTTCTTTTGAGATGGAGTCTCACTCTGTCGCCCAGGCTGGAGTGCAGTGGCACAATCTTGGCTCACTGCAAGCTCCACCTCCCTGGTTCAAGCAATTCCCCTGCCTCAGCCTCTCAAACAGCTGGGATGACAGGCGCATGCCACCATGTCTGGCTAATTTTTTTGTATTTGTAGTAGAGATGGGGTTTCACCATGTTGGCCTGATTGGTCTTGAACTCCTGACCTTAGCAAATCCACCCACCTTGGCCTCCCAAAGTGCTGGGACTATAGGCGTGAGCCACTGCACCTGGCCACATCCGTTTCTTTATACTAATAAGCAAACAAATTCCTGGAAAGTCCAATGTATTAGTTGGTGCAAAAGTAATTGCATTAAAAGTAATGACAAAAACCACAGTTACTTTGGCACCAACCTAATAGAGTGAGCCTTAATTTTATATACCACATTCCAAACGCTTTGGGAATTCTATATGATTAATCATCACATTAGCTGATTGAACTCTTATTTTTGTACCAGACTCTGTTCTAAGCGTTTAATATGGGCTGAGTCATCTCTTCAGCCCCACAACTCTATGAGGTAGGTAACTATTATTATTCCCATTTTTCAGATGAGGAAACTGGGGCACAGAGAAGTTAAGTAACTTACTCAGAGTTGCATAGCTGGTAAATGGGAGAGAACTGATTAAGAACCAGGCCACCTGGCTGCAGAGGACCAGCAGGTTCCAGCACCCTGAGAGCCCCGGCTCTGGGGCCAAATGGGCTGGCTTCAAAACCTGACTCTGATGCTTGGCAGCCTCGTGACCTTGGCCAGTTGCACAACCTCCTTAACCTTCAGTTTCTTCATCTGTAAACAGGGAACACTGACTGTCTCCCATCTTCCTGCTGTAATTTTCTCTGTACATTGAAAGTAGTACCTTCCCCATAGACTTGTGATTAGGATTTAATTGACTAGAACATCTGAAGTGCTCTGAAGACTGTCTGGCACAGCACTGGCATCTCTTAGGCTGGGATCAGAGGCCTTGGCTGGACCACTTAGTAGCTATGGTAACCCAGACACGTCACTGGCCTTTGCTACCTTGTGTGTAAAATGGGAATGCTAACTACCTTGGCTTTTGAGGAAAGCATTTAGGAAACTATGAAGTGCTACATAATTTATGGTGCTATTATCCCTAATAATTTGGTCTTCTATATGATTCTGTGCAAGGCTTCATGGAGTATTTATAGAGTTCAGTGGAAGTTCAGTTGACAAGTGATGGGTTAACAGTCCATCAGAAAATGTCTTCACTGCCCGACCTCCCAGATTTCCAACACATCATCCCCCGATATTTCCATGAATGCTGGTTACTTCTGATCATCCCTCCAATGCCATATATATCTCATATGTCAAGGTCATAGGATGACAGGCAAAATATATATGCACATGTATTCATGCTGAGTTCAGATTGCCATCTAAATAAGTGGACTAGGTTTTGTGCTCCAATTATGTCAAATCAGTCGACATTCTTGCAGATAAAATAGAAAACATGATTTCAGTGGTTGTATCCCAGTATCTTATAAATGACCCCATCCTTTTTCCTTTTTTTATTTTCTTTTTCTTTCTTTTTTTTTTTTTTTGAGACAGAGTCTGGCTCTGTAGCCCAGGCTGGAGTGCAGTGATGCAGTCTCAGCTCACTGTAGCCTCTGCCCCGCTGGGTTCCAGCAATTCTCCTGCCTCAGTCTCCTGGGTAGCTGGGATTACAGGCTTACACCACCACGCCTAGCTAGTTTTATATTTTCAGTAGAGATGGAGTTTCACCATGTTGGCCAGGCTGGTCTCAAACTCTTGACCTCAGGTGATCCATCCCCCTCAGCCTCCCAAAGTGCTGGGATTACACGCCTGAGCCACCATGCCTGACCAAAAGACCCCATCCTTAATACTTTACATTAAAATGATACTGAAGAACAGTTTTATCCAAATGGATCATATTGGCTTTGACCTGTGGGAAGGTAAGTACTGAAGGCATACACTATCCCTTATTAACAAGATAGTGATTGGACCTTTACTCACAAATGAAGTTGCCACAAGTTCACATATTAACTGTTGCTTCCCAGTAGGGGCTGTATACTTCCTAGAGATTTCAGCATGTGATTCTGTAGTGCACAGTGGGACCCATGTTTAGAGGCATTCAAGCATGTTCTGGTCAACCGTGCAAGGCTCAGAAGAGCGCGTGACTAGCAGGGCCTGCTGGAATTCCAGCAATCTTTGACCATTCCCTGGAGAACCACATTCTCTAGGAAATGCCTAAGTGCCACTTCAAACTGATCAAGAATTTCTTTTAGGGAAGAGGATTTTAAAATATCACATGGAGGCCTTTTAAGGTAGCAATAGATCAGTAAGTGCAATGATTCTTACATTTTAAATTGCTGATAGATCTTAAGATATGTTACTACAAGAAAGTGGGCCATATGTTGGTGTTATCAAAATTCATTATCGGCATTCCTTTACTTTGAGCCCTCTTATTCTTAAAATAGTGTCAATCTTTTATAAAGATAATCTCAGCACTTTGGGAGGTGGAGGCAGGTAGATCACCTGAGGTCAGAAGTTCCAGACCAGCCTGGTCAACATGGTGAAACCCCATCTCTACTAAAAATACAAAATTTAGCCAGGCATAGTGGTGAGTGCCTGTAATACCAACTACTCAGGAGGTTGAGGCAGGAGAATTGCTTGAACCCGGGAGGCAGAGGTTGCAGTGAACCGAGATCATGCCACTGTACTCCAGCCTGGGCGACAGAGCAAGACTCTGTTTCCAAAACAAAAAATCCAAAGAAGAAAAGGGAGTTTCTCCCTGTTGTGACTCTTTTTATCATAGAGGAAATTGCTCCCCAGATGTCCCTCCCCACTCCTCAATTCCAGATTCCACCCCAGACCATAGCTGGTCTATGTTATTCCCAAGTCTGAAGCAGTTACTCACATAGGGAGCAGAATCAAGGTGACTGATTGAAATCAGCAGTTCTCAAAGTGTGGTCCTAGACAAACAGCCTCAGCATCACTTGAGACATGGAAATGCAAATTCCCATTTGGCACCCCCAGTATACTGAGTCAGAGGCTGGGAGTGAGTCCCAGCGATGGAGCCAGAGTCGGATGCAGCACAGGCCGTCTGGAGCCTGCATGCTTGGTACTGCACAGTGGATCAAGGCTGGAGCAGTTGAATGCAGGGAAGAGTACAGATTGTACACCTTTCTGGAGCTTCCCTCGGCTCATAGGTAGAGGCAGTGTGATGCAGTGGTTCCTAGACTTTTGATTTAAGGGACCAGAAAATTTACAGATAAAAGGCAGGTGGGGCTGTAGTTGTTTTTTGCATTTGCCGAGTCAGTATATGAAAAAATATTATCATCTACTTTAGTCTTCATTTACATAATAAAAAGAAAAACCACACCAAAAAGGATATGAAATCAGAATAATGGACTGTCTTTTATTTTTAATTTATTTTTAATTTTTTTTTTGACACAGGGTCTTGCTCTGTCACCCAGGCTACAGTGCAGTGGCACAATCATAGCTCACTGCAGCCTTGAATAAGCACAGTCTTTTAAATAAGATACATTTAGCTTTATGTAAAGCTTACATAACATTAATCCTATTTTTTGCATTTTGCCACTGACTAACAGAAAATGTACCAGCACTTAGGAGTCACCAATGAGGGAAAAGCTTGCACTCTAGACAAAGTCAGATCCGGTTCGAACTCTCTCTGTCTCTTCTCATGTAAATGGTCTATGGCCTTGGAAAATGTTTTTATCTTTATGAACCTCAGATTTCTCATTACTAAAATGGGAATTAATAACTACCTTGCAGGATTTTGGTAAGAATTAGATAAGAAAACCAAGCACCCTATCTCCAAAAAATGGGTGTGCATCAGTGGTGGCTGGGACCATCAGAAGGCTGGCTCAGTGTTATTGACTGGGCTAATGAATGAATGAATGAATGGCTGGCAGAGACAAAAGTTTGTGATCTGTTTTCTTATTTATTTGTGACAAAAGGGACAGCTGAACTATTTTTAAGTAAACCCAAGTGTACAGACTAGATGACACTCAGAAGACAGGAAGGAGAGCATAGAAATGGGTCACAAGGTCACCAAATTATTCTTGGGATAATTGTTTGGATTCCTAAAGTTCAAACAGTCTTGGGGGTTTGTGGACCCCAAAACCTCTGCCTTGAAGTGTTCGGAATTATTCAAAAATGATTTCAGCTACATAATAGCCTACCTGTGACTGACAGAGCCCTGTTGTGAAAGGCACATGGTATTGCAGTGTTACGTGCTGAGTGGGTGGGCAAGAGGAAGGAAAGTTGTCATCTTGCAGTGGAATTCTGGCACTAACCACCTGGAGTTAATGCAGACTTCACAAGTTTAGGAGCACAAGACACCTCTCACTTCAGATGCCAGCTGCAAGGTTGGGGGTCTCCAAACTACCTTTATTTTGACCAACTGGCTGCAAATGTGAGGGTTCCTATGACCTCCTTCAGCTCAATAATTTGTTAGAGTGACTGAACAGAACTCAGGAAAGTGCCATAATCATGATGAAGGTTTTATTATAAAGGAGCCAAGCCAGGACTCACCAAACGAGGAGACATGGGAGGCCAGGCCTTATCCTACATACAAAACATCTGTACTGTTTCCTCCCAGAGTTACCATGCAACACTCTCCTGGCACGTTGATTCTTTTCACCAACCAGAAGGCTCTACTGAGCCTCAGCATCCTGAGTTTTTATTGGGGTTTCATTATGTAGGCATGATTGACTGAATCACTGGCCATGTGATTGGACCCAATCTTTAGTCTCCTTCTCCTCCCTGGAGGTTAGGAGGTCAGGCTGGTCACACATGTCTCAAAGCCCAGGGTCTAATCACATGGTTGTTCTTTCTGATGATCAACCCCCATCCCAAGTCATTCTCATTAGCATAAACCCAGGGGTGATCCAAAGGACTCATGAATAACAAAGATACTCCTATTACTCAGGAAATTCCAAGGATTTCCTTTCTCCATCCCAGGAATCAAGGACAAAAGCCAATCAAATTCTATTATAAAATAGTAGCTAATGATACAGGCATCCAGAATCTTAAACCTTGACCTGAGATTGTTGAAACAAGACAAAAGTTAATGTATAAAGTCTCTACTGCTCCCAAGCATGAACTGTAACATTAGATCACTCTTTAATTTCATCTATTTATTTACTTATTTAGATGGGGGTGGTCTTACTCTGTCACTCAGGTTGGAGTGCAATGGCATGGTCATGGCTCACAGCAGGCCCAACCTCCTGGGCTCAAGCATCCTCCCACCTCAGACTCCCTAGTAGCTTGGACTGCAGACATGCACCACCATGCCTGGCTAACTGTTTTATTTTCTGTAGAGACGAGGTCTCACTGTGTTGCTCAGACTGGTCTCAAACTCCTCGCTCAGATGATCCTCCCATCAGATGATCATCAAATGAGCCTCCCAAAGTGCTGGGATTATAGGCATGAGCCATCACACCTGGGCCTAAACCACTTTTTTTTTTTTTTTTTAAGACAGAGTCTCACTCTTTTTGTCCAGGCTGGAATGTAATGGCACAATCTCCGCTCACTGCAACCTCCACCTCCCAGGTTCAAGCGATTCTCATGCCTCAGCCTCCCGAGTAGCTGGGATTATAGGCACACGCCATCATGCCAGCTAATTTTCATATTTTTAGTAGAGATGGGGTTTTACCATGTTGGCCAGGCTGGTTTTGAACTCCTGACCTCAAGTGATTTGCCTGCCTTGGCCTCCCAAGGTGCTAAGATTACAGGAGGGAGCCACCACACCCTTAGAACACTTTTTAACTGTCATCATTTTAGTCAATTCCTGCTGCCAGAACAAAATACTATAGACTGGGTGGCTTAAACACCAACATTTATTTCTCACAGTTCTTGAGGCCAGAAGTCCAGGATCAGTGTCCACAGGTTTGATGTCTGCTGAGGCCTCTCTCCTTGGCTTGCAGACAGCTGCCTTCTCCCTGTGTCCTCACGTGGCTTTTTCTGTATGCTGGAGCATCCCTGGTTCTCTTCCTCTTCCTCTTCCTATAAGGACACAGCCCCACCCATATGACCTCATGTAACCTGAATTACCTCCTAAAGACCCTAACGCCAAATGCAGCACATTCTGAGGTGTGCTGGGGGTTAAGGACTTCAGGAATGAATTTTAGGAAGGCACACAGTTCAGTCCCTAACAGTGACCTTGAGCAAATGACCTCTTTATGCCTTAGAATCTATCTCTGTTTTCTTCAAAAAAAAAAAAAAAAGGAAAGAAAAGAAAAGAAGATAATGACGCACGTTTTGGAAGGCAATTGCAAAGTATAGAAAGCAGCAATGTGTGCAAAGCTGCTCACCATGCAGCATCCTGAGGCAGCCACAGGCTTCACTCCATCATTTTTATAGGGACGCTCTGTGCTGCCTGTGATGAGCCTCTGCTTTCTGCACCTGGTGAGTCTATGTTTCACAGGAGTGGTCTGCTCTGCTCTGGCTCTGAAGACAGCAGGAGCTTTCAGACTCCGAGTTTCTCCAGGGGAAGCCAGGCCTCCGGCTGGGAAGCACATGCAGGCTCAGACCTGAGTCATCACTCATGTTAGGAGTCCACTCTTCCCTGTCTCAAGCATTGTGAGACATGGCTGGTGGCTCAAGGCCCCCTTCCTTTCCTGAACCAGGAGGCTATACGCCGTGAGCTATGATGTGGACCTGGCTTGCTGAACCTGGAGCCGGCGTCTTGTATGACCATGTGGCAATCTGGAAAAGTCCACGTGTCTTAAGCTCTCAGTGTTCCACAAGCTTAAAGGAGAAAGAAAACAAAGGAGGATGCCAATGGTACCCAAAGCCAACTTGACTGGGGTCTCACCAAAACCTTAGGACTTTACAGCTACATCTACAGATGCCCTCTGCATTATTCTGGTGCACATTTTATGGCACGAATCCTGTTGGCCAAGATGACCGCGGAGGAGGGTCACTCAGAAAGCATTTTCTCAAAAAAATATAATTTCCTTAGTCTCCTATTCAGGTGGATGACTACATAAACGGTGATTTGCCCAAAATGCCTCTAGAAATGGTCATTCTGGCTGGATGTGGTGGCTCACACCTGTCATTCTAGCACTTTGGGAGGCCAAGATGGGAGGTGGGAGGATTGCTGAAGGCCAAGAGTCCAAGTGTAGCCTGGGCAGCATAGCAAAACCCCACCTCCAAAAAACAAAACGTTTTTTAAAGTAGCCAGATGTGGTGGCATGCGCTGTGGTCCCAGCTACTCAGGAGACTGAGGCAGGACGATCACTTGAGCCCAGGAGTTCAAGGCTGCAGTGAGCCAAGACCCACCACTGTACTCCAGCCTGAGTGACAGAACAAGACCCTATCTCTAAAAAAAAGGGAATGGTGATTCTTCTACCCAAGCCTTAAAGTTATATTAATCATTGCATTTATCTTAATCATTGTTGGATGGTTTTTATTCAATATCCTGTGAGGTCAGTATTTTAGACTGTATAATAAAGAAAACAGGCAATGCCCCTGTCTCCCAGGAACTTACAGTCTAAGGACTATAACATCCATATTATAAGGTATGTAGAAAATAGAACAGAGATGGGGATGGTGGTTCACGCCTATAATCCTAGCACTTTAGGAGGCCGAGGCAGGCGGATCACTTGAGGTCAGGAGTTTAAGACCAGCCTGACCAACATGGTGAAACCGTCTCTACTAAAAATACAAAATTAGCTGGGCTTGGTAGCATATGCCTGTAGTCCCAGCTATTTGGAAGGCTGAGGCACAAGAATTGCTTGAACCCATGATGCAGAAGTTGCAGTGAGCCAAGATTGTGCCACTGCACTCCAGACTGGGTGAGAGAGCAAGACTCAGTCTCAAAAAAAAAAAAAAAAGAGAGAGAGAAAGAGTAGAAAATAGGCCAGAGAGTAAGCAATGCAATGAACTGAGAAGCGGAGCAGCAAGAGATGAGTTTACAAAAGGAGATCATAAATGGCACACTGTGGCCAGGGGTGGTGGCTCATGCCAGTAATCCCAACACTTTGGGAGGCTGAGGAAAGAGGATCACTGGAGCCCATGGGTTTGAGACCAGCCTGGGCAACACAGAGAGATCTCCATTTATTTAAAAAAAAAAAATAGCTGGTCATGGTGATGAGCATCTGTAGTCCCAGCTACTGGGAAGGCTGAGGGAGGATTGCTTGAGCCCAGGAGGTAGAGGCTTCAGTGGGCTATGATCATGCCACTCTGGCCTGAGCAACAGAGCAAGATCCCTCTAAATAGCTAAATAAATAGATGGCAGATTATCATTCAGTGATCTTTCCTGTGATGTGTTAAATACAGAGATGATTAGAGAAGAAAAGGTATGCCCTGTTTTCCATGGAAAGGAAAGTTCTAGAGGAGCTAAGCCTGCTTTCTTCCTCTGTCCCCTTAAGAGGTCTTCACGGGGCAGGTCACCAAAGATGCCATCAGATTCCTTATTGCTGTCATGTCCTCAGAACAGGAAGCAGGAAGAAGAGAGTGAGGAAATGAAGGGAAGATAGAAAATACTGAACCCAGCAGTTCTGTGCAAGCAGAGATGTGTGTGTTCAGGGTGCACCTTGCAGAAGAGGAGTGGAATTGGGATTGGATGGAGGAAAGCTGTGCATCATGATCGTACCGTAGTCACGTCTTCTGGTTGAATGCAGGGCTGCGCTGTCAGTCAGCGTACCTGTGAACATACTGGTGCCCACAAAGAGATGAGCTGGACTCTGAGTGATGACATTGCCTTAGTGGATAGGAAATTAGAAGCTGCCTCATCTGGCCAACTGTTAGAAAGGAAAAAGCACAGCCGCTGCAAACGTGACCCTGTGATCTTTTGTAACTGCTGTAAGCTCCTCACTGCCAGCTTTCTGATCTGTGGAAAGCTCTAAACAGTTTCATTAAGCAAGGTCAGGAATCTTGGCTGGAATTCGCATCTTCTTGGGGCTTGTCATGGGAGAGGCCAGGACTCGAGGCCCAATCAGGACTCCAGAATCCAAGTGTCAGGGCCCCTGAACCTTCCCGGGCTCAGCCCAATGTGCTTTGTGAGAAGTTTCTTTCCAGCTCCATGACCATATTAAGGGAGGGAGAAAGGCGGCAGTTAGGGCAGTTTAAACTGGTATTTGTAATTTTGGATGGTTCTCTCAAAGGGCAACCCCCTTGAGGAAAGCATTTCCTGAGCCAGTATTTCCAAAAGTGTGCTGGAGAGGGGTCTGTGTCAAGTAAGTTTGAGAAACACCTCACCATGTGTTCTCATGTGAGATCTGGGCACATCTGCTAAAGAACCAGTGAGGAGCTCTGGAGTGAAGACCCCCAGTTAGCCAGTCTTTCCAGGCCCCTCTTACCATGAGAAACCCTCCCTTCTAGACCATAAACTCATTTTGGGGTATATGACTTCTTCAGTTCTGGGGGAACCAGGGCCCTGTGTAATTCACACTCTGGGAAGTGCTGTAACAGACTGTTGAGACCATGTGAGACCTATTCCAGCTGTACTAGGGGTAACGGGTGGCTCTGAACAAGCCACTTTGCATTTCTCTTTCTCTGTTTTCCTCCCCCAAAATTGAAAATTTCTATAGCACTTCTTTTTCCTTCTGAAGAAAGCTACCAAGATCAAGGAAATGACATAAAAATGCTTTGGGCTATGGTGTGACCAAAATATCAGATGAGTGCTGTAAGAGTTTCTTCCAAGGCAGACCGATGCCCATTCCTTAAAGAAAAACTAAAATCTTGGCCTGGCGCATTGGCTCACACTTGTAATCCCAGCACTTTGGGAGGCCGAGGCGGGCAGATCACAAGTTCTGGAGTTCAAGACCAGCCTGGCCCACATGGCAAACTTCATCTCTACTAAAAATACAAAAGTTAGCTGGGCATGGTGGTGCATGCCTGTCGTCCCAGCTACTCGGGAGGCAGAATTGCTTGAATCAAGACCCGGGTGGGGCATAGGTTTCAGTGAGCCGAGATCACGCCACTGCATTCCAGCCTGGGCTACAGAGCAAGACTCTGTCTCAAAAAATAATAATAATAAAATAATAATAATAAAACAGTGGTCCCCAACCTTTTTGGCACCAGTGACGAGTTTCATGGAAGATAGTTTTTCTGGACTGGTGGACGGGGAGAGGGGTGGTTTGGGGATGATTCAAGCATATTACATTTATTCTGAACTTCGTTTCTGTTATTACTAATAAAATAATTGTACCACGCACCATAATGTCAAATCAGTGGGAGCCCTGAGCTTATTTTCTTGCAAGTAGACAGTCCCATCTGAGGGTGATGGTAGACAGTGACAGAGCATCAGGCACTAGATGCCTGATGGAGCATGCATCCTACATCCCTCTGTGCACAACTCACAATGGGGTTCACGCTTCTATGAGAATCTGATGCCACCACTGATGTGAAGGGAGGCGGAGCTCAGGCAATAATACGAGCAATGGGGGAGCGACCGTAAATACAGATGAAGCTTCACTCACTCTCCCGCCACTCACCTCCTGCTGTGCAGCCCAGTTCCTGTACTGGTCCATGGCCTCGGGGTGTTGCAGACTCCAGGAATAATATATAAGGACTATAGAACTATATGTAAAAGTATATCACCACATATAAAATGATGACTGATAACATGCCAGGCGTACTCCCATTACCCTCGTATGGCTTCACTAATTCTTTAGAACAACAGGAGGATAAACTGTTGTTATCTCCATTCCACTGTCAAGGAACCTGAGGCACAAAGAGTTAAGTAGGTTGCTGAGGTTCACACAGCTCCAGGAGTGAAGGAACTGGGCTCAGAGCCAGATTCGGCAACTATCAAAGCACTGCTCTTAACCATTACCCTTGCCGCCGTGCTGAATGAACGCGTTCTGAAAAGGATAAGAAAGCATATTTCCTTCTATGCATCCTAATGATCTCCATCTCCGGCCGCCCTCTGGCAGCCTGACTCTTGTGTCTTAGATAGATGATATCATCATGACATGTTTTCTGTGCACGCTGCCATCACGGGGAATTATCTGATTGTCTGGAAGTCCATTTGCTAAAGTGGGACAAAGGGAAAAACTGTGCAGAGAAGAATTTCGAAGGTTAGAATGAGGTCTTGTGTAGTCAAGAGGAGTAATGTTAACCCTGTCAGCTTAAAAAGCCATTTGCCTCTCTCTCTCGCTCCTTTAAATCACCCACTGGTAACAGCCTTCCTGGAGGTGTGTCCATGGCGACCCAGGCTGGTCTCAGTTCCCTGTTCACCTCCTGTGGACTCCTGTGCCTTGTTCTCCTGATGTGCTTTGTAATGCTGAAGATGACTCTCTGGACCAGAAACTTCAGACGCATCAATTTCGTCTTCCCTCTGCCCCGAGGGATAGTCAGTTCTTCAAAAGTTTTCTTTCTGACATCAGCCTTTCAAATTCGGGTACCCTTTGACTATTCAGAAATTAATACTTGGAGGAACTCAAAGAAGCCTCCGGGGGAAGGGGCTTGATGCTCCCCATTTTTCTTCCTCCTGGAGAAGAGCACAAAGGACTGAGCTCATGTCTGCAGGCCGGGTTATATTTTAGGGACGACGGAACTAATTTGTGTCCAGAGATTGTTTTCTTAAGAGGACTGCTTCGGCTGCCTAGATGCTTGGTATTTTTCAAATCAGCTTATTCGTTCTGAGGGAGGAGGAATTTTCTCCTTCTGTGCCCACTTTGGACTTGACTTTTGAGTACCCAGAGCCTGCCTCGAGGCCCAGCTCCACCATGTCATAGCCAGGTGACCTTTAATTGTGGGAATAATCGTAACCATAACGTCTGCCTCATAGGGATGTTGAGATGATTGACTGCGATCGTGTACATATTCGTGGGCTTTTGTAAAGACTTATGCAATCCTAGGCACTGTTCTAAGGGCTTTCTCTGTTAGAAGGCTTTTGATCCTCACAATAATCCGATGAGACAGGTACTGATATTGTATTGACAGGTTTGTTTAACTTAAAGCCACATAACCAGTAACGTACTCCCAAATCTGGGTGCCGAACCACTGGACACGGGGCAGGTGCCCCACGAATGCCAGGAGCTGTGTGGCCACTCTGTGAGCCCCTGCAGGTTGGTGATATGGTTTGTGTTCCCACCCAAATCTCACCTTGAATTGTAATCATCCCCATGTGTCAAGGGCAGGGCCAGGTGGATATAACTGAATCATGGGGCTGTTCCCCCATACTGTTCTCATGGTTGTGAGTAAATCTCATGAGGTCTGATGGTTTTATAAAGGGGAGTTCCCCTGCACAAGCTCTCTCTTGCCTGCCACCTGTAAGCTGTCCCTTGTGCTTCTGCCATGATTGTGAGGCCTCCACAGCCATATGGAACCGTGAGTCCATTAAACCTCTTTTTCTTTATAATTTACCAAGTCTTAGGTATGTCCATATTAGCAATGTGAGAACAGTCTAATATAGTCAGGGCCCGTGGCTTCCTATGTGGATCCCTGGCACCCAGCACCCTACCCAGTACCTAGTAGGTGCTCGATAAACAGTGTTCTGAGTCCAGGGAGACATATGTTTCCAGGGAGACATATGTGTGAAGGTGGACTGTACACAGAAAGGCATCAGAATTCTGATTACATCACAAACATGCTGTTTTCCCCACAGCATAGTGATTCTTTGTTTCCAGATGTTCAGTTCTAGTTGCACTCATTAGAATCAACAGATTCCCACTTTGGGAGGCCAAGGTGGGAGGATCGCTTGAGGCCAGGAGTTTTTGACACCAGCCTGGGCAACATAGCAAGACCCTGTCTCTATAAAACATTCAAAAATTAGCCAGGTATGGTGGTATGCACCTCTAGTCAGCTACTTGAGAGGCTGAGGTGGGAGGATCACTCTCACTTATCTCTTGGCCTGCAGGCCTCATCCGCTAGTCCCTTAGGGGTGTGCTCGGAGATCTAGGCCACTCCCGGCTTGCTGGCAGGAGCCCAGGAGTTCAAGGTTGCTGTGAGCTATGATTGCACCACTGTGCTCCGGCCTGAGCGACAGAGTGAGACCGTTTCTCTGAATAAAGAAAAAGAAAAAAGAATCCACAGATTCCTTGACCCACCCAAGATGAATCAAGTCAGAGTCATGAGGGTGGCTGAGGCATCTATGGCTTTTTAAACTGTCCCGCTGATTCTAATGTGCTCCCAAGGCTGAAATCACTAATTTAGAACATCCAGGTGACATTTCTGCACAGACCTCCTGCTTCCTGTTCTGAAACCTCTCACTGGACGAAGAATGAGGGTCCGTTTGGAGGAAGGAATCCTAAGAGGGCAGTGGACAATCCTTGATGCTGGTATTGCTCTGGACTCCCCGGCAGGGCACTTCAGTCAAGCAGCTAGCAAGTTCAGCATGGGCTGCAACTTGGAAGAGCGGCTGAGAGGGAGCAGCCGAAAGCAGGCAGGAAAAGCAGTGTCTGGGTTCACCCCCAGTGAGCCGGGCCGGGAACTCAGCTCTCCTGGTGTAATTCATTGGTTCTACTAGTGTAATTGATCCTCAGAGCCCACCTCACTCATACGGGTTAGAATCGAAGTCCAGGCCAGGGTTTTCTTTTTGCTTTGTTCTGTTTTATTTTTCCCTCCACTCTAACAGAGGAAGTGAAAGTCTTGACAATTATATGCCAACAGGAGATTGTTTTTGTTTGGCTAAAAAAACCCTGAGCTCTTGGACTGGATAAATTCTGATAGAGGAGGAAGTTCACCCAGTACAGTCTCCCCTGGTGAATGCCAGGATGTTTCCAGACAGTGGCAGCTGGGAGATCTCCTATCCAAAGAAGGAAGCAGGATACGGGTGTAAGAAGGATGTTGTTAAGAGGTTGGCATGGGGAAGGGAAATGCACAGGAGATGTGTGGAAGGAATTAACAAGCAATAAGTCATAATTATGTGTCAAGAAATGACTTACATGTCCCACATACTGTCTTATTTAATCTCCACGGAGTCCAGAAGGTTGGAGATATTATGTCCACTTTACGGAAAAGAAGCTGAGTTGCTGGAAAGTGAAGCTACCAGGTCCTGATCCCACACAGTTCAGGATGCTATGATGCCAGTCCAAGTTTGTGACCTCAGAGCCTTCTTGTTTCCTAACAGCGATCTTGGGTTCTTATTTTATTTGTTCTAGAGACAGGGTCTTGCTCTGTCACATAGGCTGGAGTCCAGTGGGGCGATCATAGCTCACTGCAGGCCTCAAACTGCTAGGCTCAAGCAGTGCTCCTGCCTCAGCCTCCCAAAGTGCTGGGACCACAGGCATGTGTCACCATACCTGGCCGATCCTGGGTTCCTCAGGCTGAGATTTGATGGCCAGGTCCCCAGATGATGACCACTAAGATTAATGTCATCTAAAGAAGGTCGGAGACTTTGTGTTTGGTCTAAAACCCAGCAGGGACTGCAGAAGTGAGCATCCCACTTCTCTCTCTCTGTATGCCTCTTTGTCTAGCTACGAAGTGTCAGGTCTGGAGTGATTTCTAAAAAGCAAAACTAGCCAAGTGCAGTGGCTGACACCTATAATCCTAGCATTATGGGAGGCCAAGGCAGGCAGATCACTTGAGGTCAGGAGCTCGAGACCAGCCTGGCCAATGTGGTGAAATGCTGTCTCTACTAAAAATACAAAAATTAGCCGGGCATGGTTAGTAGGCACCTGTAATCTCAGCTGCTTGGGAGGCTGAGGCATGAGAATCACTTGTATCCAGGAGGCAGAGGTTGCAGTGAGCTGAGAATGTGCCATTGCACTCCAGGCTGGGCAACAGAGAGAGATACTGTCTCTAATAATAATAATAAGCAAAACTTACAATATCAAGTACTCCTGTGCACATGTACACGCACATGTACACACACACAGGGATGCTGTGTGACCTTGAACATGAACATGCATGGTCAGAATTCCCATATCTCTATACCTGCTGCTTTGCTTTCTCTGGTTAGTAGAGCAAGGCCCCCCATAAAGCCTTAGATGGCAGTGCTGGGGTCACTTTAATGTGTTATCTCGTGCTGGTTCTGCAGAGGGCAGCCTGGTTAAAGGGGAACACTGGGAGGGGGCTATGGATCTCACCTTCTCTCTTACAGCCATAGAATTCTGTGGCACATAGAGTCAGGACAAGAACTTTGACCCCTCATCTTGGCTCAGGACTCATTCAGTCTATAGTGTGGCTTTGGAGAAGCTCTGGGAGGAAGATGCACGCTTGCTATTTTTTCACCTTCTTGTTCTAACGTTGTCACCCTCGTGATTCCTTGACTTCTTCCGGAGTCTGTCTGAGAGGCTGGAAGGGCAGCAGCCCAGACAACAAAATCTCTTTTGTGCCTATGACCTGGACAGTGGTGACCCCTCCTCCTGCAAATGGAGGGAAGGAGGGGCGAGGAATGACAGCTCCCTGCCCGATGGATGCTCCTCCTGGCAGCCAGTGACACTTGCTGCTGTGGGGTCGTGGCCTTAGAGGATTTTTCTCTCTACAGAGTGACACACTATTATGGATGTAAAGTGCATGAACTCCTCCAGAGAGAACACGTAAGGCCTAGTGATAGAGAATGTGTGTGTGTGTGCGTGTGAGAGTGTGTGCAACGGCACGTGGGGAAGCACACAGTCAAATCCCCAGATGAGGTCGCTGCTAGGAGCCGATCAGGTACCACCAACAGGAAGGGGTCAAAGGTCTTCTGCACTGCATGCAAATCATCTGAAAAGTCTTCAAGGTAAGCATTTCAAATGGCCCAGCCAGGCCTCTGATTTATTTTGATGAAACACTTTTGGCAAGAAGAGGCAGGCTGTTGACAGAAGTAAAGACGGGGATGTGTGGCTTTCCTCTGGCTCTCCTGAATTCCCATGGATGGGTCTTCCTCTGCACATGCTCAGCTCCACTTACTAAGGGTGGTTGAGGCTGAAAGTGATGGACCTAGGCTGTGCCCATATCTATAAGTAGACGTATCCAGTGGTGAAAGACACCCTTGAAACCTGCTGAGAGAGGAGGCATCCTTGGCATTAGGAGGCATTGAATGGAGCGGGAGTCAGAAGCAGCAGGACATGTGAAGTCACTGCAGGCTCCTATGAAGATTAAGGAGAGCTTGGACATGGGAACAGAACTCAGGGGAATACTGGTTTTTGCTCTTTACATTTTTTTTGAGATGGGATCTTGCTCTTTTGCCCAGGCTGAAGTATGGTGGCACAGTCATGGCTCACAGCAGCCCCAAACTCCTGTGGTGAGACCTCAAGAACATGGCACTACACCCACCCAGCTAATTTTTTTGAACTTTTTGTGGAGTTAGGGGTCTCACTTTGTTGCCCAGGCTGGTCTTGAACTCCTGGCCTCAAGCAGTCCTCCTGCCTTGGCCTCCCAAAGTGTTGGAATTACAGGTATGAGCCACCATGCCCTGCCGGAGCATTGTTTTTTATCAATGTGAAAGATTCTCCTGCTAAAATCCTATTCCACCTCACCATTCACTCCTTCATTCATTGATCCATCCAAACTGTCATTTAACATTGACCATCTGGGTCAGGCTTGGATGTGGAGAAAGGGGAATGCTTATACACTGTTGGTGGGAATGCAAATTCATGCAGCGTCTATGGAAAATGGTATGGAGATTTCTCAAAGAACTAAAACTCAAAGACCCGTTCAACCTAGCAGTCCCACTACTGGGTATCTACTCAAAGGAAGAGAAATCATTATATCCAAAGGTACCTGCACTTGTATGTTTATCACAGCACTATTCACAATAGCAAAGATACAGAATCCACTTACGTCTCCATCCGCAGACACTTGGATAAAGAAAATATGGTACGCATATACAATGGAATAGTATTCAGCCATCAAAAAAAATGAAATCAAGTCTTTTGCAGCAACATGGTTGGAATTGGAAGTCTTTATCTTAAGTGAAATAGCTCAGAAATAAAAAGTCAAGTACGCATGTTCTCTCTTCAAGTGCACACACGGACGTGGAGTGTGGAATAATGGACACTGGGGGAATGAAAGTGTGTGTGGAGGGGAGTGAGGGATGAGGAATTCCTAATGGGTACAATCTACGCTATCTGGATGATGGCTACACTAAAAGCCCAGACTGCCACTGTACAGTCTATCCATGTAACAAAACTGCACTTCTACCCCTTAAAAATATAGAAATAAGAATAAAAGAGCTGCGTAGAATACCGTCCTGCTGTCAAGATGCTGTCCTCCTTGAAAAGGCATGGATTTAGGAACAAAGCTGGACATGTGGTAGGACAAGTGCCTCAGCCGAGGCCTGCTGTAGCTTGGAGCACTCTGAGAGCCTTGCCATGAGCTGCTGAGCAAGGCAGCTGTCTCTGCAGAGGACCTACGGAGCCGAGTCTTGCCTAAATGGTATTTGAGTAGCAGAGACAGGGTAGGGGCTTCGAGGCCAAGGAGCTTAGAGCAGCCATGCAGCAATTGAGCCCAGCATTAAAGAGCAGGTCTCTCCAAAGCAGACAGGAGCAGACGAGCCCTTTCCTCCTCCTCCCCTCCTGCCCCTCCTGGCGTGCGGGCCTCACCCTCCAATCTCCTAGTGGTGTTCTTGGAGATCTAGGCCATTCCTCGCTTCCTGGCAGACTTGCAGACTGTGCCGGAACCTGCAAACCCCTCTCTCAGATCCCAGGGCCCCGGGCTCAGCTCATCTGCTTTCGCTTTCTTGACCGTGATTTTCTGAACATTCCTACCTCTCTGCTTATCGATCTGCAGGAGGCTGTTTCGCTTTGCCTGAATTGAGACTGACTTCATATTTATTATGTGGTTTGGCTTCAGAATCAAGACAAAATGCCAGTGCCAAGCTGCCTAATGGCTGACATTAGCATGTGTTAAAAACCTAATAAAATGTTGCCTCCCAAATTTCAGGCCAAATTCCCTCATGTCAATATCTAACATCAGATCTCACCCAGAATATCCTGTTGGGTTTCGGGAGATGGGCTTGAAATCTGCTGCAGGCTGTGGGAATGGCACAGATTGTGCTGTGTGCTGGACTTCGTTGGGGGCTGGACCATGAGACAGTTCATGCCAGCCTCATTTCTGGTTTTCTCAGAAACTGTGTTGAAACCATGATTCCTGATATCCCTCATGTGTATTTCTTGGAAAAGCCTAGCCCGTTTCTTTTGTCTGCTAATGAAGCTTATGTAACCTCGCGAGATCTCCTTGTACAGAGTCCAATTCTGTACCCGGCAGTAGAAATTCATTTGTCTCAAATGCCCCACTCTCTTCAATGGATTTTGTCTTGTGTTCTTAATCACCCTATTTTGTACTATTTCGAATTCCATAAACCTCCTCTAAATCTTTGCAAGTATGTAGATTATAGAATAAATTAATATTTTCAGTCCAGGATGGAGGGTGCTACAGACTGAAGTTTTCCCTAGACTGAAGGACACATGATCTGTTTTCGTCCACTAATTACATACATTAATTTCATCCATTAATTACATTAATAACAAGGGAGGGGGCTGTGTGGCTTTTACATCCTTTCTCCCCTGACTTTCATGAAAATGCTGTTTAGGAATAAATATTTTTCAGCCCAGAGTTGATCTTCCCTCTTTAGCCTCCCAGGAGAGCGGTATCTGTACTGTACTTTTTCATTACTCTCCTAGTCCAGTGAGGGTGTCTTTTTTATTGTATTGAAAATGACATCATCGGCTGAGCAAAATGTGTCTCTCCAGCATGTACCTGCCAGTCATCCACAAGAGCCATGGGGAGGTAATGCTTTAGGGAGCGGATTCACAGGGGAGAACACTTAGGGAACTCCCAAATTAAATGAAAAGCCAGTACTGTGTCTCCGGGCGTATCACTGGAGCTGGAGAAGGACTTGTTTTTCTTCCAGCCAATAAATGTGATTTTAACCCCAAAGAACCAATAGGCAGGGACAGATACATGGAGGAGAAATCCTATAGTGAATGCAGCTGGTATTTCCAAGCAGACACTCAGAATGAGAAAGTGTGTGTAGGGTAAGGCTACTCAAATAAGTTTAATTCCAAGGGAAGTGGCCTGCGTTCTGCTCCCCTCACTGTGTAGTGATGATGTATTCATGGATCCCAGATGAAGGATGACAGTTCACCCCGAAGAGTGTTTAGATTCTGATCAGAAGTGGTCTTTGTCAAAGTGATGGGGGATAATTTTAATAGGGATTCGCTTACTGATTAAGGAGAAAGGGGGAACCCTCTTATACGCAGCCCCTGTCACGCACGAGGTCCCTCGAGAATGATCATCTATTGAGTCCTCAGTACAGCTTTGGGAGGTAGAGTTTATTGTTGCAGTGTTCAAATTGAGGCAGATGCTGATCAATGTACGCATCGGGTAGAACTGGCTTCCAGAGCCCTGTAGGCCAACTACAAATTCACCGCCCAGATTCCACCAAAGGGGCACTTACGTTTCAGGACTGTGCGTCATAGCACTGTCATCCCTTGGCATCCACAGGGCATTGGTTCCAAGACCCGCCTAAGATACCAAAATCACTGGATGCTCCAGCCCTTACATGCAGTGGCTCCTTCTTATCTTCGGTGTTACTGTCCATGTTTCAGTTATCCAGTCTGAAAAGATTCAATAAAGATTTTAGAGATAAACCATCTGTAGGTTTTAAATTAGGCAGTGGCATTCTGAGTAGCATGAGAGCTCATGCTATCCTGCTGCACCCTGCTCAGGATGCTATCCCGCTGCACCCTGCCCAGGACGCTATCCTGCAGCACCCTGCCCAGGACAGACTCATCCCTTTGTCTAGCATTTCCACACCGTATAGACCAGCGGTCCTAAAGCTTTTGGGTACCAGGGATCGCTTCATGGAAGATAATTTTTCCATGGACCGGCGCAGGGAGGGGAAGGATAGTTTCAGGATGAAACCGTTCCACCTCACATCATTAGGCACTAGTTAGATTCTCGTAAGGAGAATGCACCCTAGATCCCTCATGTGCGCAGTTCAGGATAGGGTCTGGGCTCTTGCGAGAATCTAATGCCACTGCTTATCTGACAGGAGGCGGAGTTCAGGTGCATCTGCTCGCTCACCCGCTGCTGTTCGGCCCAGTTCCTATACTGGTCTGCGGCCCCAGTACTGGGGACCCCTGGTATAGATGCTCCCCACCTTTAGTCACCTAGTAGCCATCACAGTGATCTGATCAACTGTCTCAGGATTGCAGCACTTGTGTTCAAGTCAACCTTATCTGATTTCATCATGGCCTCAAAGTGCAAGTGCAGTGATGCTGGCATTTTTTAGAATTGTTGTATTTTATTACTAGTTACTGTTTTAGTGTTTGTTTGTTTGTTTTTTGGGTTTTTTTGAGATGGAGTCTCACTCTGTCCCCCAGACTGGAGTGCAGTGGTGTGGTCTCAACTCACTGCAACCTCCGCCTCCCGGGTTCAAGCGATTCTCTTGCCTCAGCCTCCTGAGTAGCTGGGATTACAGGCGCATGCCACCACACCTGGCTAATTTTTGTATTTTTAGTAGAGATGGGGTTTCACCATGTTAGCCAGGATGGTCTCGATCTCCTGACCTCATGATCCACCCACCCCGGCCTCCCAAAGTGTTGGGATTACAGGCGTGAGCCACCACGCCCAGCCAGTTATGATTGTTAATCTCTTACTCTGCCTAATTAAAAATTATACTTTATCATAGGTATGTACGTATAGGAAAAGAACCTGGCATCTGTAGGGTTTGGTATCACCCATGGTCTCAGGTGTCTATAGGGAGTCCTGGAATGTTTTCCCTGGGAATAAAGGGAAACAACTCCCAAGTGTCATGTTGTTTGCATGTGATCTATACACATCCTCCTATGTACTTGAAATCATCTCTTGATTCTCTTGATTACTCTTAATATTTAGTATGATGTAATGCTATATAGTTATTATACTATATATTTGTGTTATTTATCATTAGTGTATTTTTTTTTTATTTTTTAGTATTTTTGATCCATGGTTGGTTGAATCTGCAGATGCAGAGCCTGTAGATACGAAGGGTTGACTATACTATATGATTTTTCTGTCACTTAATCTTGGAAGTGATATATTATTATTTTTTAACCCCCTCTGAACTCTTGACTCTCACCACCATCCTACTAAATGTCAAGCTTTCCCTTTCCAATATGGTGGCAATGGAGATACAGTCTTTGAATGCCAGCCACGGCCAAGGCAAAGGATAGCAGGTGTCATACGAGCCACCCTTCCATCCAGTACACTGGAAAAATAGCAAATGGTGCTCCCTGTATGCTTGGTTGACAGACACTCTTCTCTGCTCTTCCTTGAGTGTCGAGCAAATGGAATCATTCAGGATGCAGCGTCATGAAGACATCTACTTTGAGTTGGTCCTGGTGCCATTTGGCCCCGTGGAAAGGTACCAGTCTGCCAATGTGTCATCTGATCTTATAGAACTTACCTCCCAGTGAAAACACGGGCAGTTTTTATCTGAAGTAGTAATTTAGTACTCACTGCAGGACAAGACAGGGTCATAACAGAGTTTGCAGGGCAGGCTTTCTTTTAATGACAACAACAAAAAGAAAATGGAAGTGGCAGACCAGATGGGCATGGAAGATGGGGCTTGGAATCCCAAGATGTTGCTTCGTTTATCGTCCCCATATTTGCTATAAATATCTCAGAATTTGGGCTGCAGACTTGGCAGTCCTATCTGGCAGAGGCAAGTTGAGCACTGCCTGTCTTTTTGTGTTTTCTCCTCAACGAAACAGTTATCATTTCATCAATGCAGAGAGGCTTGCCAAGGGGAGCCACCCTGGACTCACAGTCCTGGTGACATTGCCCTGAGCAAGCTGGAGTCTGGGGGTCACTCTAATCATCAGGAGGCCTCCCTAATGAAAAACTGCCCGCCTCCCAGAGTCCCCGGGGAATCCTGAATAGAGCAGGCTCCCCAGGGCGGGCTGGCTGGCTTGCGAGCACTTTGCATTTTTAGAGGAGCAATCATTATGTACGCTTGTCAAAGCCTTCCCATTGGGCATCATTCAAATGCATGGATGAGAAAGCCTCCCTCCCACATGGGTATCAGTCTCAGCTTTTCATAGAACACTGGGACCCATACTGTATCTTAGGAAAATAGGGAAGAAACTATGTGGAAATAAGAAGATGATATCCAGGGAATAAAAATCTGAAGGGGAAGGCGGGGAGGGGGGCCGTGGTGGCAAATGGCGAAACTAAAAGCTTTGCTCCCAGGGAGTCCTCACCCCGGGTTACATGGCAGAGTCACTTGGAAGGAGAGAGAGAAGGAGGGGAGAGAGGAGGAGCTTTTAAAGGGAGCTGTGACTTCATTGGTTTGGGGAGCAGTTGGTTGAGGAAGAGGAAGGTGCAGATATAGGGTTTGGGAACAGGGAGATGACATATCCCTTCCTGGGCATTCAAGTGTCTGTCACAGGCCCCTTCATGGCTGCCTGGAGGTGTGTGCTCTGATTGAAACCCAGTGACTCTCTGGCATCAGTGAGCATGCAACCCCTGGTCCCATCTGGCTCTATGCAGCACCGCAGTATCTGCCTAGCGGTTCTCTCCCTCATACCAGCTCAAGAGGGTATCCAGGTTCCATCCTGTCTTGTGGTAGGACAACTGCATGTGTCATCCTTTATTCTAACCCGTTCCACCAATAGGAAACTTTCATTAGGCACCTACTGTGTGTCAGGCACTGTGTTGGGGTGTAGGTCCACAAATACCAATCAAATGTCATCCCTCCCTTCCAGGAACTTACTGTCTGGCAAAATACTATTGCATTTAGAAAAGGTGGCTTGGCTTTGGGCTTCAGGAGAGGCTGTTACTTGCTAGATCTCAACCCCAGCATTTAAAAGCAAGCAAGGCTTTTTTGAGGAGATCTATGGTACATTGTGGTGATGGTAGCTAATAACAATGTCTTAAATGCTTGAAAATTGCTAAGAGAGTAGTTTTGAAATGTTCTCACTACAAAAATTATGATAGGCGATGGATATGTTATTAGCTTGATTGGTCAGCCCACATGTACATATACATGAAAACATCACGTTGTACACCACAGATACATACATATATATGTGTATGTATATATATAATTTTTTTTTTGAGACAGAGTCTTGCTTAGAGTCAGGCTGGAGTGCAGTGGTATGATCTCGACTCACTGCAACGTCTGCCTCCTGGGTTCAAGCAATTCTCCTGCCTCAGCCTCCCAGGTGTCTGGGACTACAGGTGCACACCACCACACCTGGCTACTTTGTTTTGTATCTTTTAGTAGACACAGGATTTCAGCATGTTGGCGAGGCTAGTCTTGAACTTCTGACCTCAAGTGATTCACCTGCCTCGGCCTCCCAAAGTGCTGGGATTACAGGCTGAGTCACCATGCCCAGCCAGATACTTATGTATATTTTTGGTGTCGATTTCTGGTGTCAATTTTTTAACACTTTAAGAATAAAAATAAATTGATAAATCGATTTAATTTTGTTGAATAAAAAGAAAGGCTTTGGAGTCAGCCATGGACGGAAGCCCTTGTAGACTCCAAACCCACTGTGGCTTAGAATCTCAGACGCACCACGTAATGTTTCCGAACCTCAGTGTCCCATGTGCAGACCATTGCAGGGTTGCTTTGAAGGTTAAGTGAGATCTGCAAAGCTTACCGTGCAGGCGCCGCACAGAAGATGCTGGCGCTGGGAGAGGGACCCCTGCAAGTCTAGACCTGAGCATCATTTCCATCAGTGACCACTTTTCCCCCTTTCCTTTTGTGCTTTTGTGTCTTTCCTTCCTGCTTCTGAGCTTTGAGACCTGCTCTGTCCCCTAAGTGTAACATCAGCGGGGGCGAAGGACGGAGGTGTGGCGGGCACTTGGGAGCCACCTCTCCTGTGCTGGTTACCGAGGTGCCTCCCTCGTCCTGGACAGGTTTCTGGCCCCTCTAGGCTTTGCTTTCTGCCGCTGTAATGAAATGGGCTGGGCAGTTGGTCTCTCTGGCTCTTTCTATAATCCCAGGTGACCCACGCCCACCTCTGTCCGCAGTTCAGTTCTCGCACTGATTCGCTGGGTGAATTTGGCAAGTTGCTTCTCTGGCTGTGTCTCACTTCCCTCCTATATTACTCGGAGGCAATCCTGGTGTCTGCTTCGGACGTCTCTGGTTTCTAGGGTGGCTTGCACGAATTCACGTGAAGTCGCCGCTGCAGGCGGGCACAGGTGGTCCCTGTTGTTGTGGGCTGCTGGGTTTGCAGGCAGCTTTGTGTTCTGCTGCAGCGATGTGTTGCCACTCTCACTCCTACACTAGAGGGAAAGGATTTGTCTCATGTGCATGCTCGGGTCTCAGTTCAGGCTGGGCAGGGACCTTAGGGATAGAGAGCTGCCCTCTCTGGCAGGGGGTCTCTAATCTTGGCTTTGGGGCCTCCCCTACCTTTTCAGGGTGCCTGGGAGCCAAGGCAGCGCAGGTTCCATTGTTCTTCACACCAGTCTGCCTACAGGAAGTAGCGTCCCTGTGTCCCCTGCCACAGAACCCAGGGCTGTGCTGGAGAGGCAGGAAGGAAACCAGCCTTCCCAGCTAATCAGCAGGGCGACAGGGAAGGGGGTCGCCACGCAGTGCACAGAGCTGCACAGAGTGACCTCACGCTCCCCCCGCCAGCAGCTCCCCCTCCTCGGGAATAATGAGCAGCGGCTACGCCCTTGCTGGGCTCAGAGCCCGCAGTGGGACACACAGTGACAAGCCAGGCTTCAGACCGGCAGCTAGCTCAGGCCCATTTATTCAAAGCTGCCCTCCCCCCACCTCCCCTGTCTCCCCTTCTGGGTTTTCAGAAAAGCTAACCCCAGCCCCTCCTGTCCAGAGAGAAGGGGTGGACAAGCCACATTTTACACTCACTCCCAGACCACCCCTGTCTGCCATCCCACAGCTGCAGCCACTCCTAAAGGGCAGGGAGGCACCCATCCAGAGGGCCGTGGGGTCCCAGGCAGAGCAGGTGGGCAGTGCTGGGCACAGAATGGCGGCTGTGGCTGTGCCATCCAGCCATGTGTGCCCAAACCCTTGCAGCCCAGCGGTCACTGGGGGCTCTGCAGTGACAAAGGAATTGTGAGAAACACCCTTGGCAAGGAGCATGAGCTTCAGAGGAGACCATGATTCCTCCCAAAGCACAGATGGGAGTGGCTTGACTGGTTGATGTTCGCTCTTTGATTTTATTTTTTGATGCAGTTAACTCAGAAGTGACAATTCCTTTGACTTAGAATCTGTGAGATGCCCCAAGGGAATAGGATAACTGGAAGGAGCCTGAGGGGCCCACTTCATGATAGAGTGACCCAGGGTTGGCTCTGAGACCCAGGCCCGCCTGCCTTCCCTGCCCAGAGTGCCAGAGACCGTGGGGAGAGAACCAATATCAACGCAGTCTTTGCACTGAGATTACTCTTGTCACAATCAACCAGTGCTGAGTTTCCTTCAATTAGGAACTGCGCGTGGGGCACCATGCAGGTGTTCGGGGGTTCCATCTGGGGGTGTATGAGTTTCTTGTGTCTGCTGTAACAAATAACCACAAACTTCGAGGCGGGAAAATAACAGAAACTGATTCTTCCATGGTTCTGGAGGTAGCTGGAGGGGAGAATCACTTCCCCACCTCTTCCAGCTTCTAGGACTGGGGTTCCTCACCTGTGTCTTCAACACTCATCACTCAGGTCTCTGCCTCTGTCTTCTCTCCTGTATGTCTGTTTCAGAAAATCCCTCTGTATCTCTCTTACAAGGAGACAATATATCCCAGTACTTTGGGAGGCTGAGGCGGGTGGATCCTTTGAGCTCAGGAGTTCGAGACCTGCCTGGCCAACATGGAGAAACGTCATCTCTACTAAATATACCAAAAAAAAAAAAAAAAAATAGCTGGGTGTGGTGGTGCTTGCCTATAGTCCCAGTTACTTGGGTGGCTGAGGCATGAGAACTGCTTGAAACTGGGAGGCGGAGGTTGTATTAACTGAGAGTGTGCCACTGCACTCCAGCCTGCACTCCAGACTCCATCTCAGGGGGAAAAAAAAAAAAAGAGACGTTATAATGGGACTTAGGGCCCACCAAGATCATTTAGGATCAGTTCTTCCTCCCAAGAACCAGGTCTTTTGCAATGTAAGGTAATACTCACAGGTGCCAGGGATTGGGAGAGGTACATACATTTCTGGTGATCACCATTCAGCCTACTATAGAGTATAACAAATCATGCCACACAAAATTTACCACAACACAAGAGCACACATGACTGAGTGTGACTGAGGTGCCTGTGTTGAGTGCTGTGAAAATCCGGAGGAGAGAGAGAGCATTTGTAGGCGGGATGGTCAGGGAGGGCTTCATGGAGGAAGCGGGCTTTGAGCAGAATAAAATTTAAATGGGAAGGGGGAGAAGGGAAAAATGGCATACATAAAGATTTGGAAATAAAAATGAGATCGGTGTTTTCTTTGGTTTAATCAAATAGATAGAACAGAAATGGATATTCTTGTAGGGAACTGGGCAAAAGTGTGGTTGGATAGGTAAACTGGGGCTGGGGTCAAAGGGTGGTCTTAACTACCAGGCCAGCATTTAGAACTTGATACGATATGGAGTGGGGATTTGTTTTGTTTTGTTTTGTTTTGTTTGAGATAGTCTCGCTCTGTCACCCAGGCTGGAGTGCAATAGTACAATCTCAGCTCACTGCAACCTCCATCTCCCAGGTTCTAGCAGTTCTTGTGCCTCAGCCTCTGAGTAGCCAGGATCACAGGCGTATGCCACCATGCCCAGCTAATTTTCTTTGTATTTTTTGTAGAAACAGGGTTTTGCCATGTTGGCCAGGCAAGTCTCCGACTCCTGAACTCAGGTGATTTGCCCACCTCGACCTCCCAAAATGCTGGGATTACAGGCATGAGCCACCGCGCCTGGCCATATATGGAATTTTTTAAATAATTTATGATGAGGATCTGAAATAATGAACGCATGTAACATTCCATGCCAGGCACATTCTAAGCACTTCATATAGATCAGACTAATTTATTTAATTCTCATAACAGCCCCGTGACCTGAGTATAGTCATTATCCTCATTTTACAGCTGAGAGGAAACTGAGGCACAGGGAGGTTTAGTAACTTACCTGAGACTATATAAGAAAGACAGGATATATTAACTGACTAGGTTTAAGAGATCAGGAAGGATGCAGATGGTTTTTGAGTTTTTTCGAATGGGTGAATAAGACTCTTGGTAAGGCAGGATAGTTTGTAGTTAAGGAAGAAGCTAAATTTAATAATAACATAAAGAAGAAAGGCTGGGTGCAGTGGCTCACCCTTGTCATCCCAGCAGTTTGGGAGGCCCAAGAAAAAGGGTCCCTTGAGGCCAGGAGTTCAAGACCAGCCTAGGCAACATAGCAAGAATCCATCTTTACAAGAAAAAAATTTTTTTAATTAGCCAGGCAGGGTGGTACATGCCTTTAGTACCCCTGACTCAGGAGGCTGAAGCTGGAGGATCACTGGTGCCCAAGAGTTGAGTTGGAAGCTGCAATGAGCTATGATGGAGCCACTGTACTCCAGCCTGGGCAACAGAGTGAGTCCCTGTCTCTAAAAATAATAATAATAACATAAATAATGTCTTAGGATAGGAACTCATTTTATTGTCTCTAGTTCATCATTGTACAGAAGAGAAAACTGAGGCTCAGAGAGCTTGTATAATTTGTTTAAGATCATCTATCTGGATGTACACATGTCAAGTTTAAATTGGTGGTGTAATATATAAGTGATGGTAAATACCGGGCTAGCATTTAGAACCTGATACTATATGGGGTATAGTATACTGTGGTATAGTATACTGTAGTATAGTATACTGTGGAGTATAGTATTCTGTGAGGAATTGGTGAGGTACCTGGGCACTACTTCATCCTTTAATTCCTTTCTGCAATATTTACCTGAAGGGCTTATGGAAGTCACTTGAAAGGACGTTGTCACGTGGGTGTATTAGTCTGTTCTCGCACTGCTAATGAAGACATACCTGAGACTGGGTAATTTATAAAGGAAAGAGGTTCAATGGACTCACTGTTTCACATTCTAGTCGGTCGTGCCCACCTGGAAGAAGGCGGGCCAGGAAGTAGCCAGGACCTGATCTGGAACCCTGTAATATGCTGGGAATGTGCACAGTTCCCACTGGAATCGTGCAGAGCTCTCAAGAACTCAAATCTGGGTGCTGGAGTCACAAAGCCCTGACTGAGAGCTTCTCTCCTTTCCTCCCTAAGTACTTAGAACCAGTGCTTTCCTCACTAAAGCACATGGCTGAAGCCCAGGTTTCCAAGCCCAGTTGGTGTTGGAAAGACTGTCCTATTAACTGTGTGAGTGGTGCCACTGAGAAGTATATGTTGAGGAGGAATGTTTGCAAGGAGATTTTATAAGTCAGGAGAAATAAAAGCTTAGAGGGACAATGGAAAAAGAGCCTAAGATACAAAAAGAAAAAGAAGAAAGAAACTATTTGAGTAAACAAAGTTAATTATGGGCTAAGAGGAAGTCAGTCTTAGATGTAGTGACCTCTTAGAACCAGGACGGCCAATGGCCCACAAGAGGCTAATTCTGAAACGCCCAGGGAGGCATGCTGCTGCCTTGCTCACATGGCCTTTGGGCTCCTGCCCAGGTTGTCCAATAGAACGTGATTGGGCTACAAGCTGCCTTTCTGGCCTTGTTCCCAGTCTGATCCCTGCAAAGCTCCACAAATGTTTACAGCACCAGTAATTGGCAAATTATACTCAGCAGGATTTTGTAAACATCCCTTCAAAACACATAAGAGACATTGCTTTCTGCTTGCCCAGCAACTTTCTCTAAAGGAGTTGAAGAAACTTTCAGAAACAATGTAGTATATTAATCACTATCACATGAAGGGGAGATATTGTCTCTGTTTGCAAGATCAGAAAATCAAGGGACTGATGCCACAAATTGTTCTAAATCAGCTGTACAGAAAATCAAAGACTCAGTGCCTGAGTCAATCAGGATAGGCTAGGTTATGCTGCAATGACAAACAACACCCAAAGTCTCTGTGACTTAAACAAAGAAACAGTGAGGTGTATTTCTCACCGCTACCACATGCCCATCCATCAGTTCTCACTCTCATTGACAGAGCAGCCACCTTCTGGGCTGTTGCTAGTAATCATGACAGCAGAAAAAAAGGGTGTAGGTTTAAGAGCAGCTAAGATTTAGGAGTTGTAACCTCAATATCTTCTGGGATCTGTTTTTTCCCTCTTCACAGCCTTTATTTCTCCATTTGTAAATTGCAGGTAGTAAATTTAGGCTTTTCTTCCTGGAAATTGATACATATGATCTATAATAACTGTTGTGTAAAGTAACAGGACTGACCCTTTAAATTTTTTAGCAAAAGATATACACCTAAATAGGTACAACTGTTGAAAAAGTTTATTTGAAAGGATGAAGTTTATTCCAGCAAGGCAGCTACTGCTTAGAGCCTTTTCCTTGATTTTAGTTTATAAGTCACGAAGAAAACGCGTTGTCTTATTGTAGTATGACAGGCTAAATCAGAGAGACATATCACCATAGTAAGGCAAAAACTCAGTCTCCGTAAGACTCCCATGGTGGTATCCATTACTTTGGTGAATTCTTCAGTGTGTTAAGCCTTCTCTTTATTCTGCAGGCTCAGAAACCTGATTTTTCATTCTCAGGGAAAGACTCACATTGACCAAGTTCAAAGTACTGATGTATAAATCCATAATGTCAGTGCACTGGTTTCAAGTGAGTGAAATGGCCCTCACCCAGCCAGGGCCCTTGAGGCACATGATCCTTAGCCTCTCACCCAGGAAGCAGGGTCAACACAGGTAGGGTGGCAGAGGGCTTATACATGTGGGCTTTGAAACCATCAGACCTCTTTTTCCCCCTTTTTCCTTTCTGTTAATTGTTTGAAAATATATGTAACATAAAACTTACCATTTTAACCATTTTTGTATGTGCAATTCAGTGACATCAAATGCATTCACAATTTCATATAACAATCACTACTATTTCCAAAAGTTTTTCAGCATCCAGTACAGAAATGCTGTAACTATTAAATGATAACTCCCCATCTGCCCACCACTGCAGCCCGTGGTAACTCTATTCTATTGTCTCTATGAATTTGCCTGTTTAATTACCTCATCTAAGTGCAATCATAAAATATTTGGCCCTTTGTGTCTGGCTTCGTTCACTTAGCGTAATGTCTTCAGGTTCCATCCACTTCAGAATTTCATTCCTTTTTAGGGCTGAATAATATTCCATGCTGTGTATCTCAACCTTGTGTTGAATCCCGGCTTGGCTGTGAGACCCAGGATAGCCTGCCTAGCATCTCTCAGTCTCAGAATCTTCTTTGGCCAAAGAATAATAATCTATATTCTACATGATAATGAGATTGTGTATAAGGGATGTAGTTGTTCCTTGGGAGCCATGGAATTAGGAGAGTTCAGCGTAACATGATCAACTAAAGTAACCCCAACCCTCCATTTCTGCTACATAAAAGACCTTACTACCCAGTATGGGACCCAAATACCCCACACCTATTGGCTAAGATCACATTTGCTTCCTGGGTTCATCTCCCTTCCCCCACGGCCCCCCCTCACCCTGTCTCCAGTCACCCCCTTCCATTCAGGCCCAATCATTCTATGGAGTGATGAATACATGTTCTACATAAACTGTGCCAGCCCTGGGAATCACTCTTTCTCTTTCTGGGCAAATTTATATATCTCTGATCAAATCTATTGAGATGTTGGCTTTAAAGTTTAACTCTCTTTTCTTTCTTTCTTCTTTCCCTTGCTCTCTTTCTTTCTTCTTTTTCTTTCTCTTTCTTTCTTTCTTTTTTTTTTTTTCTTTTTGGAGACGGATTCTCATCCTGCTGCCCAGGCTGGAGTGCAATGGCACACTATTGACTCACTCCAATCTCCACCTCCCAGGTTCAAGCAATTCTCCTGCCTCAGCCTCCAAGTAGCTGGGATTTCAGGTGCGCACCACCATCCTTGCTAACTTTTTGCTCTTTAGTAGAGATGAGGTTTCACCATGTTGGCCAGGATGGTCTTGAACTCCTGACCTCATGTTCTGCCCACCTCAGCCTCCCAAAATGCTGGGATTACAGGTATGAGCCACTGCACCCAGCCCTTGCTCTCTCTCTCTCTTTCCCTTCCTTCCTTTCTTTCTCTCCTTCCTTCCTCCTTTATTTCTCTTTATTTCCTTCCTTCTTTCTTTCTCTCTCTCGTTCTCTCTTTATTTCTCCTTCTTTCCTTCCTTCCCTTTCTTTTTTTTTTTTTTTTTTTTTTTTTTTTTTTTTTGAGTCCAGGTCTCACTCTATTGCCCAGGCTCAGGCTGCAGTGCAGTGGCATGATCATAGCTCACTGCAGTCTCAGTTTCCTGGACTCAAGCAATCCTCCTGTCCAAGACTCTTGAATAGCTAGGTCTAATCCCAAGTGCATGCCATTATACCTGGCTAATTTTTTAAATTTTTTGGTAGAGATGGGGTCTCGCTATATTGCCCAGGCTGGTATTGAACCCTGGGCTTAAGGAATCCTCCTGCCTCAGCCTCAAAACGCTGGGATTACAGGCAAGAGCCACTGTGCCCAGCCTTAAAGTTAAAGTCTCAAAGAGAATGAAATCTTATTTTTATCGTTTTCAAGTTTGGACCAAACCTCTCACCATAATCCCCCAAATCCCACAGTAATAACTTTGTAGTCACACTTCATTTTATGAAATTGGGTTGACCAGGCATAATCACCCATTCCTGCTCCTCTATCTCTGTTCACTAGACTTGACTTTAAGTAACTTTTGGCATTTGAAAAAAAAAAATCAAATCCATTCTCAAACACAAAAAGATTTATCACCAGTGAAAATGCATTGACAAATCTGACACAGGCTTCAAGGGCAAACCCAAAAGATTATCAAAAATGTTTTAAGAAATGGCAAGCATCAGAGAAATACGGTGACTACTTTGAAAGTGGTGGCAATCATTTGGACAGGTGAATTATATCACAGGCGGCCCCTCACCTACCTTGGTCTGACTTATCATTTTTCAACTTTACAATGGTGCAAAGGCAATGCACTTTCAGTAGCGACTGTACTCCAGATGAATGTTGATCTTTTCCCAGGCTGGCCGTACATGGTACAGTACTCTCTTGCACAACTGCTCAGCTGCAGAGTCACAAGAGTAAACAACTGACAGTCTACAGTGTACTGTATTCAACAAAGTACATGAGATATTCAACAGTCTGTGACAAAACAGGCTTGACATTAGATGATTTTGCCCAACTGTAGGCTAATGGCCGTGTTTAGAGCACCTTTAAGGTAGACTAGGCTAAGCTATGATGTTTGGTGGGTCTGGTGTATTAAATGTATTTTTGATTTACAATATTTTCAACTTCCAGTGATTTTACCAGGATGTAGACCCACCATGTGAGTCAAGGAGCATCAGTACATTGCTATTTATTTATTTATTTTTGAGACAGTCTTGCTCTGTTGCCCAGGCTGAAGTACTGTGGCACCATCTCCATTCACTGAAACCTCCGCCTCCCAGATTCAAGAGATTCTTCTGCCTCAGCCTCCCGAGTAGCTGGAATTACAGGCACACACCACCACGCCTGGCTAATTTCCTAATTTTCAGTAAAGGCAGGATTTTGCCAAGTTGGCCATTCTGGTCTCAAACTCCTGACCTCAGGCAATCCGCCCGCCTCAGCCTCCCACAGTGCTGGGATTACAGGCATGAGCCATGGCGCCCGGCCAGTACATTACAATTTAAAATGCAGCCACGCTCCCTCACAGTCCCAAGTGATCCATCAAACCCTTTGTCATTGGGCAGCAAATACCTTCTGGGGGTGGAGCTAGTGCTGGCCACAGCCCATGGCCAACGCAGCATTTACTGGAAGCTTCGAGAGCCCCCATCTTGCATTCTGCTTCATAATTCATCAGTGACGTTCTGAGATGTGCCACGTTTACCCCACTGCGTTCTCCCAGAGTAGACGTTCCAGTAGGAGTGAAGGAGGTCTGATGTATCACCTCGAATTCCCTGTTGGTGACAGAGATTGCTTTTTCACTTTTTCAAAATTCAGTTTGAATGGAAGTATAGACTATGAGGTAGTGCTGATTGATCACGATGGATTCTCCTGTCGATTCCTGTCTGCTGGGGAGGAAGCTTCAAATCCACTCTTTCAGTTTAAGTGGTTTTCATTGGTAAATTGATGGTCATCTAGGCCCTGAAGCCGCCACCCAGGGCCTCGGGAGTGAGGCAGAAAAGGATGAAGCATCTTCTTCAGCTTTTCAAACTGAGCACTAGCTCCTACTCTGTGTCCCTCATAAAACTCGAAGGTTCTTATGGGCCTGGGCTGTGTCTTGCTTATTTTTCTGTTCCCTGTAGCATGTGGGCAGTGCCCTGCACATAATAGGCACTCAATAAATAAATGTCTGTTGTATTAAACAGTCATTTTGAGATCAGGGTGCCAGCATGGTTAGATCCTGGTGAGGGCCACCTTCTCACTGTGGCCCCGCATGGCAGAGAGAGGAAGCAGGCTCTCTGGTGTGTCTTCTTATAAGGGCACAAATCCCGTCCTGAGGCCTCCACCCTCATAACCTCATTTAAACCTAATTGTCCCCCAAAAGTCCCATTTCCAAATACCACTGGACATCAGGGCTTCAATACATGCATTTTGGGGAGATATAATTCAGTCTGTAGCAGTACCCAAGAAGCGAAATAAGAAATCTACTGTCGTGAAACTTTTGATATACATCTTATCCATTCTCCTAACAAAGAAATGCCTAGCCACCAGGATATAAAATAAGCTCAGGAAGACCAAAAATAATATGTGTAAATGCACACATGCATGCACACACACACACATGCACATGCACACATGCATACACAGTCATTTTCTCTTTCTGGAATCTGAGCTTTTTGCTCTGAACTTGTAAATATCTGGTGAGTGTGCTTGGAACAGAGTTATTTTCATAAAGGGAATGTATTTTCAAATGCATGACCTGGAAGCTAGTTTAGGAATAACTCTTCTTTTCTGGCCCTGTATCCTCATCAGACAGCCTTTCCCTGCCCCAGTTCAGTGCCTGGTGTTCTGTGGTCATTTCAATAGTGACAGACCGAGGTGAATCACATGTTAACTACACTAACATCTGCCATGACGTTATGCCTGAGGCTCTAAGGCTCTGGTGTAGTTCTTTAGATTGACAGATATCTTTGCCTCCCGGGTTCAAGCACTTCTCCTTCCTCAGCCTCCCAAGTAGCTGGGATTATGAAAAATACAAAAATTAGCCAGGCGTGGTGGCACATGCCTGTAATCCCAGCACTTTGGGAGGCTGAGGTGGGTGGATCAATTAAGGCCAGGAGTTCGAGACCAGCCTGGCCAACATGGTAAAACCCTATCTTTCCTAAAAATAGAAAAAAAAAAAAAAAAGAAAGAAAAAAAGAAAGGAATTAGCTATGTGTGGTGGCGCATGCCTGTAATCCCAGAGGCTGAGGCATGAGAATCGCTTGAACCTGGGAGACAGAGGTTGCACTGAGCCAATATCTTGTCACTATACTCCAGCCTGGATGACAGAGTGAGACTCCATCTCAATTTAGAAAAAAATAAAGACCTTCTAGGAAACAAAACAGAAGGTCTCTATCTGTTGATGACCCTTCACGCGGCTGTGTGCTCATCAGTGTCACTGTCTGTTTGTTTGGATTTATAAAAATCATTTGCTTTAAAATACTTGAGCTTAGCAACATTTCATTGAAAAAATGATGGAAACCTGAGAATGCATATTTTAGGAAAAGCAGTCTCTCATCACTCACCCTTCTTCCATTGTCTTCTCCTTGCAGCCCAAGCTGTTGGCCAAGGAGCTTCTTGACCTTGTGGCTTCTCACTTTAATCTGAAGGAAAAGGAGTACTTTGGAATAGCATTCACGGATGAAACGTAAGTACTGCCGGGAGCCCTCATAGCCCGAAGGGGAGCTCAGTGCAGAACCCGAAACTGCTCCGCTCCAGCTGTCGGCAGCAAAATCAGCTGCGGGCCACTTGGGTCCCATGGTCTGGGGTCAGTCCAAGTTCATCTGAATTTCAAAGGCCCTGTGGTCATGCCTGGTACCACCAAAGGGTATAATTAGGGTGATGTTAATATTATACAATTATTAGGTGAACTAGTTCTTCTAATCAAGCAGATTTGTGTTCAGACTGAAATGTGTATTATTTTTTTAAAGTGGATCTATGTGGGTTTGTTTTCTATTTAAGTTAAATGAAAACTTCTGGAAATGAATCATTTCTTTCTACTGTTGGGGTAACAATAACAGAAAGCGAATTTGATGATAAATTCAAAAAGAAAATAACCTGTACTCACCATCTGAGCTGAAATAGAGTGACTATGAACATACAAAATTCAGATCACTGATCTGATGAGAATATTTGCTTTCAAAGGTCTTTTCATTTTTGTGCTATAAAGTGGTGTTTTGTAATACAGGTAAGGAAAATCTTTACTAAAATTTCAATTTCCTTTTTAATGTTCTGTTACCAAAAGAATTTGATGAATACCTGCATAGGTTTCTAGATAAAAATGAGCTATTTTAAGAAAATACACACACACACTCTTCCGGATCTTTAGAATTACAAAGATGATTTCCTAAATTACTAATAGGTCAGCGTTAGGTTCGTGGCTGGGCAAGACAGTATAGGGGAGGCCAGGCCCTGGGAATCAGGTGGTGCCACTGACGCAAGAACAGGCAGCATCCACGTGGGCCAGTGGGAGATGCGACCAGATGTACCCGCACGTGGCCACAGTTGGCCTGGGTGAGCTGCAAGTGGACAGGGTAGCCCTATGACTTATTCAAATTGGGACACTGAACAAAAGGGGATGTCATGGGACTGTCTTGGGCAAACTGGGCCATATGGTCACCCTGTAAATCAGGGACATTTCAGGCTGTGCTCTGTTCAGAGAGCAGGGAGCAGGAGCAAGGCCACTTCTCCCTCAAGAAAGCTGGGAGGAGCAGGGTCGGCCACTCACCCTGGAGCCTGCAGGGAGCTGGACTGCAGGAGGGGTGGCCATCTGTGGGCAGGAGGAATCACAGGTAGGGCCAAGTAAGCCCAGTGGGTGAAGTTCGGGGCTCTCACGGGAAGGACCTAGCACGGCAATTGTTTTAAATACTTTTAAAAACATGCACATCTAGAACACTCACTTTTACAAATTTAGATTATTTTCTCCCCTTTCTCCTGAGAATCACTGTAAACCATTTAAATTGCTATTTTCACTCATCAGAAGGAAACCCTAAGTTTCCATTCATCATATTCCCATTGTTCACATTTCCCCCGTAAGTTTACAAAAAGATCCTGCAAGTGAACTCTAGAGGAGCCCCAATTAGCCTCCCTTTTGAATAAACAAGAACTGAGAAATGAGCATGTGATCCTGGGCTGAAGGGGAAGGTGATGTGCATCTGCAGAATGTTTCAGATCACTGCCCTAACAGCACTGGCTGGCAGGAATCAGACCTAGGTAGAAAGTCACTCTTCTCCCAGGAGGGACGAGAACACCAAAGCCACTCATCACAGCATGGGCCACACAGCCAAGCCCAGCTTCCCCATCCAGCTAAGCTGGTATGCTTCAGGTCTGAGCTCTCCCGGTTCTCTGTGCTGACCAGTAAAGCATGCACGCATGTGTGTGTGTGTGCCTGTGTGTGTGTGTGTGTGTGTGTGTGTGTGTGTGTGTGTATGTGTGTGTGTAGCCAGGCTGGATAAGAGTGTCTTGCCCCCTCTGCTAGTGGTAGAGTTGGCTGCGTAGAGGCTCTGTCCGGGTCAGTGATGAAGAGAAGTGAGCCATCCTCATCCTTCTGGCATGATCCAGAGAAAGTGCAGCTACTTCCATCACCTACCCCAGAGACTGGGTGGGAGGTCTCTCCAGCCACAGAAGAAGTGGCAGCCAGCCAGCAGGATGTCAGCCAACCACTGGAGCTGGCAAAAGTTTTCCCAAAAAGAACTGGCCGACGTGCCTGGTACACCAGGGGAAAGGGCAGGTGTCAGGAGCCCAGAGGAGGTGAAGAGCTGACACGTTCAAGGTTGGACAGTGGGGAGACCATGACTCAGGGGCTGTCAGTCCTGGCGGGACAACGCCAGGGCCAGCAGACATTGTGAGTGCCTCATTGAACGTTTCTCCTTTTCCTGGTAGGAAAGAACAAATCTGCCCTTGCCTAATAGTGCCCCTGGGTATCACCTGCTCTGGCTTGGTGATTCCTAGGTAGTAAATGCTGGCCTTACAGTACTACATCCCCCAGCCTAGCTCTGTATCACAGGACACTACAGGAAGATTGTTTTATAATCATGTTTCCAATTCTACATGTGTATTCTGAGTGTGTGTGTGTGTGTGTGTATGTGTGTGTATGTGCTTTATACATGTGCTACACTGTTTTATAATAAAATGCAATTGTATTTCAATTCTTTTGGACAACCTATGGTAGATCACATGTATTTGCCTGTTTCCTAATGCAAATAAAGCAAGGCTAATATGTGGAAAGCCGTTATAAACTGTAAAGTGCTATGCAAGTGGAAGATACTCCTACCAGCAGCATGATGGTTCCTAAGAGTAGAATTTCTAATGGTAGATGGGGCATAGTGGCTCACACCTGTAATCCCAGCACTTTGGGAGGCCAAGCTGGGCGGATCACCTGAGGTCAGGAGTTCAAGACCAGCCTGGCCAACATGGTGAAACCCCATCTCTACTAAAAATACAAAAATTTGTTGGGGGTGATGGCACATGCCTGTAATCCCAGCTACTCGGGAGGCTGAGGCAGGAGAATCACTTGAACCCAGGAGGCAGAGGTTGCAGTGAGCTGAGATCATGCCACTGCACTCCAGTCTGGGCAACAGAGTGAGACTCTGACTCCAAAAAAAAAAAACCAGTCATATATTGTTAGAGACTCGTTCAGAATTAAGTGCTGTTAACATTTTGTGGGATCTAGATAAAACTGGAGAAAATTTACATAAAGCAAAGTGTAGACAGGAAATTGGAAATTTCTCTAAGCTTCTCTCACTCCATAAGTTGTATTCATTAATAAAGCATCTGAGCCTACAATGCAAGAACTTATGCCGAAGAATGTTTAATATTGTTAGCAATCAATGGTTTTGCAGCTCTAATACTATGCCTGCTTTCTCTTTTTTTAATCTTTTAACTTTAATTTTGAAACAGACTGAAAGAAGAATTGCAAACATATTGGGGAGTTCCTGTATACCCTCCACCCAACTTCAACAAATGTCAACATCTTGCAAACCATGTTACTTTAATCAAAACTAAGAAATTAACGTCGGTATTATATTACTAACTGAACTACAGACTTGATTCGGATTTCCCCAGTTTTTCCATGAATGCTCTCTTCTGCACCAGGATTCATTTGTGCTTGGCCTCCTTTTATTTTTACTAACTCTGTCCTCATAAAAATGTGGTTATCTATATAAATGATCTGAATCGTGGTGATATATGCAAACAATGACACTTTGGCAGCCTTTAAGACATCTTGAAACTAACCAAGAGTCTGGTATAAATCCGATGTTAAAATAATTATTTATATTTTGCCAGAGTTACAGATCTCAACCCTAGCTGCACATTGGAATTACCTGGGACACTTTATAAAATACCAACCCATGGGACCCACCCCCAGAAATTCCAATTGAATCTGCCTCGGTGTGACCTGAGCATTATTTTCCAAAGCTTCTCAGTTGATTCTAGTGTGCAGGCAAATTTGAAAACACCTGTTCTAGACAGAGGCAATGTTGCAGTATTTCCTGTGCTCTCTCCCTCCAGAGCAAAGAAGAAAAGCTGATTCTACTTCAGCTTTGAAAGTTGGAGGGTAGCAATGACTCATATCGGGGGCCTCCAAAGCTACAGACCCCTTCTAGGTTCCATTCCTCACAATATGAGAACCAGCTCGGACGTTCAGGGTCAATGTTTCCAGGTGTACAAATAGAGTAACTGAGATTTTCATTTATCAAACACTGGCATCCATCCCTTAGATCAAATCATATTTACATTTTATTTTTGAAATATTTCTATCACTGTTTGAAGACCAAAATTTCAGTTATTATTTTTTAAATTTCAGGCTGAGTGCAGTGGCTCACGCCTGTAATTTCAGCGATTTAGGAGTCCAAGGTGGGAAGATGCCTTGAAGCCAGGAGGAGTCAAAGACTCGCCTGGGCAAAAGTAGGACCCCATCTCTACCAAAAAAAAAAAAAAAAAAAAAAAGTCATAGCTCACCCCTGTGATCCCAGCATTTTGGGAGGCCAAGGCAGGCAGATCATTTGTGGTCAGGAGTTTGAGACAAGCCTGGCCAACATAGGGAAACCCCATCTCTACTAGAAATACAAAAACAACTGGGTGTGGTGGTGCGTGCCTGTAATTCCAGCTACTCAGGAGACTGAGGCACAAGAATTGCTTGAACCCAGGAGGTGGAGGTTGCAGTGAGCTGAGATCATGCCATTGCACTCCAGCCTGGGTGAAAGAGTGAAACTGTCTCCAAAAAAAAAAAAATGTGCACACTTGTAGTCGCAGCTACTCAGGAGGCTGAGGTAGGAGGATCACTTGAGCCCAGGAGTTCAAGACTGCACTGAGCTAAGATTGCACCACACTCCAGCCCGGGTGACAGAGTGAGACCTCATCTCAACAACAAATCTAAATTAAATTAAAAAGTAACTTGTGAACTAGGGGGTGGGGATGGAATGGAAGATCCCATTATCAAAACCTATAACCTAAACAACTGTTAAGCTATTCAGCAGAAATAGACACACCCAAGTTAAAGACTGTTATAATCTATTTAAATTTCAATTTGAATCTCCTGTCATAAATTTTTAGAAAATTTAAGAATTTTAAGAAAATGCTTGTTGAATGCTTTAAATAAGTATCCTTTGTTATTGGTTTTTTAAAAAACCTTTAAAAGGTGTTTAGAAATTTGAGGAAGAAAGAGAAAAAAGTTGGTTAGCCGTGACTGCAAATTTAAAAGACGGGTATAGTTAGAATTTATTTTCACATACCAATTAATAATTTGGGCTCAGCTTGAGACTCACACCCGTAATCCCAACACGTTGGGAGGCTGAGTCAGAAGGGTTGCTTAAGCTCAAGGGTTTGAGGCTGCAGCAAGCTGTGATTGCGCCACTGCGCTCCCATCTGGGCAACAGAGGTAGACCCCGTCTCTTAAAAAAAAAGAAAACAAGTAGCTTTTAATCTCTTATTTTATCACAGCCCCCTTTGAAATTTGAATTACATTCCCTCTCCTTCATAAAAGTTTACATACAAAATAAATTTTTGCATAAATTTTAGAGCGTTCACAGACACCCTGAGATCAGGATGATAGTTTAAGAACCTAGAAGGTTCACAATGAAGGCTCTTTCCTTTCAGCAGCCTATGTCTTAATTAATTGAATCACCTGATTGGTGCTGTCTGGGGAGTCCGATTTAAGCAAACTATTAAGGTTAACAGTAACTTCAGCTGACTCCCTGAAGATGCATCTTTAGAGCCAGTGCGGGGAACGTGGGTGCGAGGGAGCGAGCCCAGGTCTGTGCTCTCCTTGCGTCCTTGCGTTTCAGCCATGATTGGCACCTGCTGGGGCCTCGGAAAAGGGTTCAGTCGTTCAGTATGCCTGGCCACAAGCTTACCTACAATTTAAAAAGAAACACGCTAGAAAAGCAATTTTCCAGTTGCAGAAGAAACCACCACAAGACGCAGCGCTGGGTAAGTCATTTATTTAGAAATAGGTTCGGGATTTCCATGTATTATCTGCTGGACGGTGGGAGAGGAGAAAGTCAGTGGCTGCGGCCTCTGTGCCTGACTTGTAATACCTGCTTCTGGGCACGCGGCATTCAGCGTTCATTACCACCATAAGACCCACGCTGTGTTGTCGGAAACAATGGCAAATACGCAACAGTACCTTATATCTGGTGACCAGAGAAGGGCTTGAGCGTAGCTTTTTTTTTTTTTTTTTGGAGACGGAATCTCCCTCTGTTGCCCAGGCTGGAGTGCAATGGTGGGATCTCAGCTCACTGCACCCTCCACCTGCTGGCTTCAAGCAATTCTTCTGCCTCAGCCTCCCAAGTAGCTGGGACCACATGTGCACACCACCATGCCCAGCTAATGTTTTGTATTTTTAGTAGAGATGGTGTTTCACCATGCTGGCCAGGCTGGTCTTGAACTCCTGACCTCGTGATCCACTAACCTCGGCCTCCCAAAGTGCTGGAATTAGAGGCTTGAGCCACCTCGCCCGACGAGCGTAGCTCTTTCTGTGTGCAGCTAAGGTAAATTAAAAAAGAAGGGTGCCCTCCAAGGAGAGCTTAGGGATGAGACGTTCTCCTCGCCTTTCCTTCCCAATGCAAATGACTGGAGGGAGATGGGAATCTGGCACAGGTGAGCTGAGTGAATTCTTAATATGGCAACTGTTTGCTTAGGACGGGAGCTGTGTCTACACAGTAGTCCCTGAACCTACAAGAATATGGATCTACAGGGCATATTGTGAAGCTGATGTATTCATTCTCTTGACAAATATTTATTTAGCATCTGCTGTTAACCACTGGAGATCCAGAACGAACTGGCCCTTGACTCCTTGTTGAGCTTGTATTTGTAAATTAGGAAGTGAATCACAAAATGTGGTGTAAAAGTTGCTAGAAAAGAAAACTGGGGGCTGGGTATGGTGGCTCATGCCTGCAATCCCAGTGCTTTGGGAGGCTGAGGTGGGAAGATTGCTTGAGCCAGAAGTTTGAGGCCAACCTGAGCATCATAGCAAAACCCCTACTTCACACACAAAAAAGTTTTTTAATTAGGTAGGAGAGGTGAGGTGCACCTGTAGTCCCAGCTATTCAGGAGGCTGAGATGGAAAAATCACTTGAACCCAGGAGTTCAAGGCTGCAGTGAGCCATGACTGCACCACTGCACTCCAGCGTGGGCAACAGAACGAGACTGTCTGTAAAAAATAAAATGAAACATCTTTAAAAAGAAAATTTGGAATAGACTTAACAAAACATAGTGGAGCAAACAATTTCTCGTGGGCTGGATAGCCCATGATTGAGTAATCTGGTCTCCTCAGCACACACCCTACTTTAACTTTCCTGTATTATTAAGGGTTTATAGTTAAATCAGTATCACTGACCTGTCCTTTTTTTTCTTTCTTTCTTTTTGAGATGGAGTCTTGCTCTGTCTGGAGTGCAGTGGCGCGATCTTGGCTCATTGCAACCTCTGCTTCCTGAGTTCAAGAAATTCTCATGCCTCAGCCTTCCTAGTAGCTGGAATTACAGGTGTCTGCCCCCACACCCAGCTAATTTTTGTATTTTAGTAGAAACAGGGTTTCACTGTGTTGGCCAGGCTGGTCTCAAACTCCTGGCCTCAAGTGATCTGCCCACCTCAGCCTCCCACAGTGCCTGGTCTGTCGTTGATGAACACACACTATAAGACAAGGACACTGAATATGTCCACATTCTTCCATTTGAAGAGCTCCTCTCCCTACTTCAATCCAGCAACATCTATAAGGATTTCATACACTTGGCTAGGTGTAGTGGCTAACACCTGTAATCCCAGCACTTTGGAAGGCTGAAGTGGGAGGATTGCTTGAAGCCAAGAGTTTGAGACCAGCCTGGACAACATAGCAAGACCCATGTCTCAAAAAAAAAAAAAAGTTCTTAAAGTAACTGGGCGCAGTGGGATGCGCCTATAGTTCCAGCGACTCCAGAGGCTGAGGCAGGAGTATCGCTTGAGCCCAGGAGTTCAAAGCTGCAGTGAGCTATGATTACGCCCCTCGCACTGCACTCCAGCCTGGGCGACAGAGTGAGACCCTGTCTCTAAATAGATCAGCATATAAGAATTTCATCTCTCGCTTTGGCTTTCTGTAGAAACTCATTCCATATGAAACTGCCTGTCTACAATAAAACCATGTAGAAGCCAGGCAGTAGTATTCTCCCTCTGGGTCTGGAAAGTGACTTATCACACACCCCCACCCTCCAGTAACTATAAACAAAGCTCTCCCTGAGGTCGTCTCTATTGAAGGTGCCAACACTTGAACCAAAAATCTATTTGTTTTATACGTAGAAGCTAAAAGGAGTCTGTTAAATGAACGCATCCAATTTCTATTGCGTGGAAGCAATCGCATATTTATTACTGACCTGACAGTTTGACCTACCGCAACCATAAACCAAATGAGCACTGTCTTGCTCAGCTCTAAAGATAGTTATCAGTCACGTAATAACAAAAATACTCTGAGTGGCTGCTGGGATGCTTTTTTTGCGTTACAATTGGCAAAGGCAATGATGTGCATTCTCAAATGAAAAATCAATGAGAATTGTGAAAACCAAGCTATCAGGCCTCTCTTAGTTAAACTGTATAAAGGAAACGCTTCTTTACCGCCTTGCATTGCGTCCCATCCTAATGCAAAGGAAACATAAAAGATTTGAGGGAGGCGCTTGATGTCAGGACTGTGCAGGGTTAAATAGGAAAGCAAAAGCCCTTTGCAGTCTGGAATTCTTGACCCTGTGGAATACAGGAAATGTGACTTTGTACTCAATGTGATGAGCAGAAAACAACACTTTATTTTATTTTATTTTATTTGAGACGAAGTTTCACTGTGTCACCCAGGCCAGAGTGCAGTGGTGCAATCTCGGCTCACTGCAACCTCCGACTCCCGGGTTCAAGCGATTCTCCTGCCTCAGCCTCCTGAGTAGCTGGGACTACAGGCAACCGCCACCATGCCCAGCTAATTTTTTTGTGTTTTTAGTAGAGACAGGTTTCTTCATGTTGGCCAGGCTAGTCTTGAACTCCTGACCTCAGGTGATCTGCCTGCCTCGGCCTCCCAAAGTGCTGGGATTACAGGCGTGAGCCACTGCTCCCAGCCGAAAACAACATTTTAACAAGTCCTACTGCAGCCAAAAGTGATAGCCCCAGAACTGTGGTTTCCAGTTTGCTTTTTAGCCCATCTTTTCGTTTTTGCCCAAACAGTGGACACTTATCATAAGGGGCCTTGGATGAGTCACACTCCCTTCAGTCTGCCTTTATAAGCCGCCTTCTGTGAGAGACTTTTATAAGCTCTTAAAATGGAGGCAGCTGACCTCCCTCCTCCTGCGGGTCCAAGGACTCCAGGTATGGAGAAGTCTGCCTCCCCACTGGCCACCGCGCCAAGGTGCTGCAGCCTGGGCGACAGTGTGAGACTCCATCTCAAAAAAAAGTCAACTAAGGGAAAATGAATGCATAGAGAGCAAATTCTGTAGACTGGGAAGTACAGAAACGGGTGGGCCCCCAATGTGGGTGCTGTGAGTGTCAGAGGAGGAGCCCCATCCCACCTGCTGTGTGGTGTGGGAAGACGTTCTGGGGCAGAGACGTGAGAGCTGATTCCTGCAGGATGGGCCGGACCTCGCTGGGGAAAAAGGAAGGGGAAGGCGTACTGGGCCGAGGGAACAGCATGAGCAGAAGCATAGAGGTCTGAAACATCGTGGTACCTGTCGGGCATTATCAGGCATGGGCAGAGATGAAATTGGCACCCAGGCCTTCTGTTTCCTGGTCTTGTGTTCTAGTCAGAACAGAATTTATCCCAGCTTTCTGGAAGAAGTTGGTCCTGTTATTTTCCTTACAATACCATCTTCCCTTTATTATTTATTTTTCTTATTTTTAAAACATGAGCAATTCTCAGGACATCTTGCTGGAAGTATCTGGGGTGGAAAGCAGACCACACACAGGGTCTTAGAACATTACATTTACGGCCAGGGGCAGTGGCTCACGCCTTTAATCCCAGCACTTTGGGAGGCTGAGGCAAGAGATCTTCAGAAGGCAACCACTTTGCAGGCAGAAAGACTGGCCTGTGCAAAGGCCCTGGGGTCCAGGAGGACCCTGGAGTCTTAGTGTCCTGTGCATTGAATACTGAGCTGGAGTGCAATGGTGTCATCTCAGTCACTGCAACCTCCACCCCCCGGGTTCAAGCAATTCTCCTGCCTCAGCCTCCAGAGTAGCTGGGATTACAGGCATGCGCCACTATGCCAGCTGATTTTTGTATTTTTAGTAGAGATGGGGTTTCACCATGTTGGCTAGGCTGATCTCAAACTTCAGACCTCAAGTGATCCGCTCACCTTGGCCTCCCAAAGTGCTGTGATTACAGGCGTGAGCCGCTGCACCCGGCTCTTTCATGCTTTCATTTGTTTTTTACTTTCCCTATATTCAGATCAAAGAATAAAATAAAGTTAATGGAAATTTTTTTTCCAGCTGGAGATTCTTGGAGGAAAAACAGGCCAAAGTTCCTCAGGTGGTCAGTATTCTAAGGCAGATTCACCAGGCTTCCCTGTAGCCACAGGTGTGGGCTTTGTGGAGAGGGATTTTTTTTTTCCCCATGTGCAAAAGGTGCAATTTGAAGCCTCAAAAGGGGATGGAAGCCACTTGTGTGCGTGCTCTCTTTCCTTTTCAGAGGTCTGAGCATGTGCTCAGAGTAGCAAGTGTTCTTAGACAGTGATGTAGGCAGATTTTGTTTCTCATTGTCCACAGCCTTTTGCATGCATGTCGCACAGCATCAGCCACCTGGGGAAATGTAGCGAGGTCACTTGAGTCTATTCCATGTGAGTTTATCTGTAAAGTGATTATCGGACTGTCTCCTCCAGAAGGATGGGCCGACATTGGAAACAGAGGAAAGGGAAGGAAAGAATAGATTCTTCAGCTCAGTTGTTCTGTGGCTTTGCCCCACTCCTCCAAGACGAACCTCCAAGATGTGGCCCTCAGGGCTGTCCCTAGCCTCATGGCTTTCCACTCACAGGACACTAAGATGCCAGGATCCTCCCCGACCCCAGGACCTTTGCACAGGCCAGTCTTTCTGCCTGCAAAGTGGTTGCCCTCTGAGGATCTCTTGCCTCAGTCTTCCAAAGTGCTGGGATTAAAGGCGTGAGCCACTGCCCCTGGCCCTAAGTTTAATGTTTTAAGATACTGTGTATGGTTCACTTTTCACCCCAGATACTTCCAGCAAGATGTTGTGAGGACTGCTAACATGTTCTAAAGTGTGCTTTGAGTCCTTCAGGAAAAAAGACAGTTGGAAGTGTGGTGGAAAGGTGATTCAGGCCAAGAAGGAGGGTTAGGATGACATTTTCATTTCAGTGCACTCTGGGAAAAAGCAGGTCCCAATCCCTTCACTTTCCAGTTCCCATTCTCCCCCTCACATCACACAGGATCCACTGCTGACTCAGTGTCCCCCACATAGTGCCTTTGGGTTCTTGAATACTATAAAGCCTATAATAAGGTGAAGGTGACTGGGCGCTGTGGCTCACGCCTGTAATCCCAACCTTTGGAAGGCCGAGGCGGGCAGATCACCTGAGGGCAGGAGTTTCAGACAAGCCTGACCACCATGGTGAAACCCCATTTCTACTGAAAATACAAAATTTACCCAGGCATGGTGGCTCACACTTATAATCGCAGCTACTCAGGAGGCTGAGACTGGAGAATCACTTGAACCCAGGAGGCAGAGGTCACAGTGAGCCAAAATTGTGCCACTGCACTCCAGCCTGGGTTACAGAGCAAGACTTTGTCTCAAAAAATTAAAATTAAAAAAAGTAAAAAGTAAGGTGAAGGTTCCAGTTTATCTACAATCCAGTACATTCCACTCCATATACACCTTCAACCCAAAAAAAACCCTCTGCCAAATGCAAACCCCTAACCAATTTGTCTCTATTTTCCTCAGGGGACACTTAAACTGGCTTCAACTAGATCGAAGAGTATTGGAACACGACTTCCCGAAAAAGTCAGGACCCGTGGTTCTATACTTTTGCGTCAGGTATGTACACCTGGTGTCGACGCTTTTGCTTCTTTGTGTTTTCTATCAGAAAATTCTGGGAAGGCAGAGTGATTCCGAGGAATCTGGACATCCTCTGTCCAGAACAGAACGGAGGAAAGGGCGCTGCGGTTTGTCTTGGATCATCGCCAGTGATAGAGGTTGTAGCAGAGCTGGCGTGCCTCATAGATGGAAACACAGGGTGCAAGGGTGCAGAGTGTGTCTGTGAGTGTGCAAGGACATGTGTGTTGTGTATTTGCACCAGGATGCCTGGGTGTGGAATGACGAGAAAAAACTTTTCTTGCATTTTTGGGGAGGGTCATGTATCTCCAACAATGAGTCTCTTGTAGCACAGGCCATGGGATTCCTTTTTGGTGGTAATTTGAAATGATGTAACAAAAGCCTTTATATTCTTTCCTTTTGGAAGGGATGCCACTTGAATCTCTTGAAACATGGGGAGTTTATCCCAAATAGGAGTAGTCAAAACCCAGCAGCAAACCACAAGCCCATATGCATTTCCTGGCAAGGGAGGATACAGCTTAATAACATAGCAGAAACAATGGGCATTTTTCTGTTCACCAATCTAGTCTAAGAAATTTTGTTTTGTTCTTGCAAAGGGAACTATTTGTGGGATATAGTGATTTAAAGAGTTAATATGTGCAGCAGGCTCATGAAGACAACAGGACTTACAACTTCTGTTTGTAAAAGGTTGTGAAAAGCCAGAGGCTGGGAAGGTCGGGGGTTCAGGGGCAAAGTCTGATTTGGTAGCGAAGTCAGAATCTGAGCCCTCAATCCAGCAGCTCCTAAACACCCAGTCTATGAAGCCACCAGGATCTTTCTGTCCACAACCTTGACTGCAACACAGTTGCAGAAGCATTGAGGTCCTAATGCCTCAGTCTTCACATGGACTCTAATACCTGCACCCAGCCTATACACCCTGTTCTTTTAAAATATGCTAACAGAAATTCAGGAGCGAGATACAACTGATAGGCAATTCTGTCATTCCTAAAGAGCATGATCAGGAATGCAGTTCCAGACATAGCCATCCTTAAGCCACACAAGGCATCAGAAGAGCTTAAAACAAGAGTTAAAGGGTCCACTTAACAGGTTCAAGTGTATGACTTTTCCTCAGCTGGCAGAGTAAATTTCAACTTGAGCTTAATGCGTTTTTGATTTGTTTAACAGCTGTGAACATATCCAGTCTCATCTTAGCTATTTCCATTACTGATGGGAATGATTTCAGTGCCGTATTCTCCTTAATGGTGTATACAGTTTCTCAGATTAATGGAAAAGCAACCATATAAAGCAAAGAGTAACAATTCTGCTGGGAGGGGCAGGTGATATCAGGCGGGACTCCCGTCGCATAGAAGCAGGTCATTAACCTGTCATCGAAGGTGGGTGAGTGCATTTACCGTGTATCAGGCAGTCCTGCCTTCCTGGTGACTTTCACCAACATGAGCCAAGGAGAGGAAATCCTGGGCTTAGCTGCACAGTAGGTGGTTTTTCGAAGTGTCTGAGTTATTTGTGGGGGTCCCTGCAGGAGAGCTTGGGGCACCTTGACATTGACAGTGGAAGTATCTGTCTCTGAGATATGCAGATCTTTCCAAATCACTCCAAGCCTTTCTTCTCTGCATAAAAGCAGGCAGCCCAGCATTGCAGAGGTGAAATAGGTGCTAGCAATAGAGAGAATCAGGGAATGGGGTGGCTGAAGACCCAGATATAACATCCACTTCTGATCCATAGCCATCGTAGGCACTTCCACCATCACCCTTTTTCCTACTTGGACAAAGCAGGAACCTCACAGAACACTCATTAGAGAGAAAAATTTCCAAATCTGCATTTAGGAACAGCTATTCTCTACTATGTTGTTATACATGCCATCGAGCAGAACGCTGCTCCTACTCCAGCTCCTATGAAAGCAGATCTTTCTGGAAGGTGTCACGTTCCAGTTGCCTCCTGCAGAGCTCCACTGGAGTACTTCAAACTCAGCAGGTCCAAAGCCAAATTCGTTATCTTCTCTCTCCTCCCTTAACCTTCCACAGTCCCATCAAATCTGTGGCATCATCATCCATTCAGTCACATAGGGTACACATCTTGAAGTCTTCTTTCCTCTTTCTTGAATTTTGTTTGTTTGTTTGTTTTTTGAGACAGAGTCTCGCTCTGTCGCCCAGGCTGGAGTGCAGGGGCGCAATCTTGGCCCACTGCAACCTCCGCCTCTTGGGTTCAACCGATTCTCCTGCCTCAGTCTCCTAGGTAGCTAGGATTACAGGTGCTTACCACCATCCCCAGCTACTTTTTGTATTTTCAGTAGAGATAGGGTTTCACCATGTTGGTCAGGCTGGTCTTAAACTGACCGCAGGTGATCCACCCGCCTCGGCCTCCCAACCTAGAATTTTTATGTGCATTAATTCTCTGCTGCTGCTTACAAAATCTCCCTCTGCACTGCCCTCTCCTCTTTATTACCTGAACTCCGGCCCTCACCTGTCAGTCAACCTACTGCAGCAGTCTCCAAGGGTAGGGTGGAGGGTGTCAACAGGGTCCCAGTCACAGAGGATCCCAGCACCCTCACTATCCTGAGTTCTCACTTCGCAGGTAGCCAAGCAGTGCATTTACAAAAAACCAGTCATTTTGTTTTCTCCAAGAGAGGAGGCAGATTCTCTACATAAGTTAATTCCATCTTTTTACCTTGCTTTTCATCCTGGGAAGAATTCTCTATTTATAACCTGACACCTGCCTAGGGATGCTCACGAGCAGTTTTCTCCAAAGGAGTGGTAAGAGAATCATCTTCATCAAAAGCCCAGAACTTGGAATAGGCCTCAGTCCATAAAAGAGCTTCTGTCCGGCTGGTACCTTTCCTGTGTGTTTCTAAACAGCAGCATGGTTAGGCTCTGGGCAGCCTCCACGCTCCAGCTGTGACACCTGTGTATCCTGATGCAGTCTGACTCCCAGGTTCCTCAAATCCTTTCTCCTTTGGTATAAATATCTATATATTAGATCTACATATCACATGTCCCGGTGGCAAAGCAGAATCGAACCACTTGATAAAAGAGGGTCATGGTAGGCCAGGCACAGTGGCTCACATCTGTAATGCCAGCACTTTGGGAGGCCAAGGCGGGTGGATCACCTGAAGTCAGGAGGTGAAGACCAGCCTGACCAACATGGTGAAAACACTTCTCTACTAAAAATACAAAGATTACCTGGGCATGGTGGCATGTCCCTGTAACCTCAGCTACTTGGGAGGCTGAGGCAGGAGAATCGCTTGAACCCGGAAGGTGGAAGGGAAGTTGCAGTGAGCCGAGATCGTGTCACTGCATTCCAGCCTGGGTGACAGAGTGAGACTCCATCTCAAAAATAATAATTATTATTATTATTACCCAAAAAGGATAAAGGTTGGAGAGACAGGAACTATCCATTGCTCATCACCTGTCCATTGCTAAGGGTGATTGTTAATCTTTGCAGCAACCCTTGAAGCAGGTCTAATTATTCCTAATTAAAGAGAAGGAGATGGAGCCCGGGATGGTCTAAATTCTCCCCCAGCATGGCTAATAAGTTACGGTGGCGAGATGAGATCTCATCTGTTCGGTTATGTCTGTCCTCCTCCACTGCACGGCATCCATCTACACGGGGAAAGTGACACCCTCACTGCAGGCCAGCGGTCTCCACTGCTCCCTCTGCAGGCAGGCCAGGAGCAGCCAGGTCAAAGGCGGTGACCCCAGCCCTCCTTGTCACCCACACTTGGCCATGTTTGCAGAACCAGTGTCCGCCTGCAGAGGTGGTGTTCAGGACAGGCGCACACCAGCACCAGGGACACAGCCTGCCTGGTTCCAGCCTGGTTCCAGCACGACCCAACCCAGAGCTCCCCTAGCAGCGTGCCCCCGCATGGGAACAACCACTGTCACAGGTCTTGGCAGGCTGCCACTCTGAAGGGATACACTGGATCTCTTGGAAATGCCACACTGAAGGAGGAAGAGCCATCTCAAATGGTAAAGTAAGGATTTTCAGGAGCTGAAACATCTGCTGTTGGTCCCTCTTAAGAGGGTCTTGCCATTTTCTGCATTTTCGGAC